>JUDZ01009696.1:0-47771 GCA_000812845.1 Stagonosporopsis tanaceti
GAGGGGGTGGGGTGGGGTGGAGGGGTTAAGATAGAATAGATGGGGGGAAAAAAAGGTGTGACCGTCTTCTAGTATGCGGGTATGTGTAACGTGCTACAGCCTAATGCTTACAACGCTGGTCTCCTCAATAAGAGTAAGAGTTCCCTGGGAGATACATCTAGCCCTGAAAATCTCCTCGTCGTTTGCTGGCCCCGAGAGTCGCCAACAACCACCTCCTCCAATACATGCACCGACTCTGAGTTTGAATCGCTCCTGGGCTCCGACTCGGTCCCGGGTCCCGACAGCGGCATGAGATGCTGCTGTGGGGGAGACCGCTTCGTGAGGTGTGGCGATGCTGAGTGTGTGCTAGATCCACCCTGGGCTGTCCCCTCACTGCTTGGCTTTCCCAAGGGTGCTGTTGTTTCGAGGCTTGTGGGCGCCGCTTCGCCGGCCGAGTTCTGGGCTGACTCACCGGTGGGAAGGCCTGGCGTCACCTGCTCTGTCTCTTGACCAAGTGTTCCCAGGCTGCTCCAGGTAGCTATAGAGTCTCCAATTGACTGCAAAAGCTCTAGTTGCACGGTGAGGTTTGACCGGGACTCTGTTTGTTTTCGAAACCTGGAATGCATTCCGAATAACTGCTGGGATTGTTTTCCCGCAAGGAGGCGCAACTCACGCATCATCTTTCGTAGCTCTTTTTGATCACGCAGGACGATCGTAAGCTGCTCCTTGTTCAATCCCCTCAATCGCCCAAAAAGTAAATCTTTTAAGAACCTGCAACTTTGGTTAGATGGTGTCTTTTTGCAGACGTTGATACTGACAATTTGTCCATGGTCAAATTGCTCGAAGCTTCGTCAAGCTCCTGCTCCCATGCGCTCCTCTCTTTGGCCGATCTCAATGTCACCTCCTGCCATACAAGATACCACTTGCTGGCTGCCTTTTTGTCGGCTCTTTCAAGATCTTTGGATAACTTTGTGGCGTTCTCAACAGTCTCAGATGCCATGTTCCATGCCGCTCCACCCGGCAGCTTGTCAGCATGTTGCTCATATAGTGTCTGAACTTTCTCAGCCTCCTTCCGCAGCGCTGCCGCTCGATCACGAAGACTTGCGAAGTCGTAGTTCGCTCGATTGTAGCTGGCAAACTGATACAGACCACCTATAACAAGGACGTATGCAAATGTGAGAATAGAGATAATATTCGCGGTCGTGGATAAGGCGCTGTCTCCATCTGAGCTTGGACAGACACACGTGTATGCTTCGGTCGACGACATCGTGCAGCTAGCACTGAAAGATTCGCAGCTGGTAAGCTGTTCACAATAAGATCAGAGGAACAGGATGGTTGTCTGAAGACGAAGCCATGTATCTCGCAAGAATGAGGCAGCAGAGAGCCTTGTCAGCCTCCTCTGCGGCGCTTACGCGCATCGCTACACGCTGGTCGTCGCTTCATGAGAGTTCATCGAAGCTGTACACCGTTTGATATTCTCCATATAATTCCTCCATCGTCAAAGGGCGTAGCGTAGCAGAACCAGTCCGAGGATAGTTGATGACTTTTGAAGCAACCGAGGATACATAGTAGTAGAATTAGATTTACCTACCGTCACCAATCAGAAATTAGCAGGTCAATAGACTTTAATTGTTGACCAATCATACCTTTCCAAGATGGGCAATTGCTCTCCACACCGAGAGACTGGAGCCGAACCTCGGCCCAGCGGTATTTGCGGAGAAGAGCTCAATCCCCGCGCGTCCCTTATCCTGATTCTAACAAACCATCCAGCACTCTTCCCAATTACTCAAAACGATCTGCAGCATGTCTGAAGAGGATACCAAGCCCGGCGCCCCTGCAGCGCAAACCATCGCCGAAAAGGCCGAACATCTCGAGGATGTTGGCACAACTGTGGAGAAGAAGCTCGAAGCTATCGAGAAGAAGCTGGAAGTGCCGGTCAAGAGAGCCCCGGGTAGCGCACTGAAGCTGCTGAGCAATATCGACAGGACAGTGCTGCGCATAAACAAGTACGCAAACATTCACAGTAGCTTTTCAACAAAATGCTAACAATGATGTCACAGGCTCCTCGCAGCGCCCGGCGGTCTCGCGTCGTTCCTCTCCACATTCAACTACATCCTCTACATCCTCGCATACGCGCAGACCAAGTCGCCGCCCCTCACCTCGCTCCTGCAGAAGCTCTTCTCCGTCCTCCGCACCTCAACCGCCCTCACCAAGCCCAGCACCGCAACCCTAGTCAATGCCGGCGCAGTACCGCCGATCGCTGCTCTCGCAGTCCTGATCTCAAAAGCGCGCACAACACTGCGCCTGTTCGGCACCTTCCCGCTCTACGCATGGCTGCGCACACTCCTCGCCGGCCCTAAGCCCGGCACCGACCCGGTCCTACACCGCATTGCCATCCTGCAGGCGAGCAGCTACTTCACCTACCAAGCGCTGGAGAACGTCTCGCTGCTTGCCGACTCGGGCGTCGTTGGCCCCGCGTTCATCTCCGCGATCAACCGCGGCGACTCGAAGACCGCACGCGTGTATCTGTGGGCGTACCGCGCGTGGCTGGGCGGCGTGTCGTGCGATTTCCTGCGCCTGGCGAGGGAGTGGCAGCTTGAGAGCGGGAGGCGGACGACAAGGGCGAGGATGCAGAGTGAGGGCAAGGCCGTCGCGGAGTATCAGGATGAGGAGGATGCGAAGTTTGATCAGCGGTGGTGGACGGATGCTATGATTGCGGGTGCGTGGTTCCCCATGGCTCTGCACTTCAGTAGCTCGACTGGTGGAATCCCAGGTTGGAACTTGGGATGGATGGGGTTGTGTGGACTGGTTGCTGGAAGCACAAGGATAACGCAGCTCTGGGCCAGCACGGCATGATCGAAGGAAGATGTGTTTGGAGTGACTTTGTAAAGTTTCAAGCTTGGGATTTTTGTCGTGTGTTAGTCGCTAGATGTACGTATATCCGCCGTTGAGTTTGGCAGCCCAGTAAGCAATGGATCGTCTTTGAAAAGGATATGGAATTCTCAAAGCTTGTTGAAAGCTTGCTGAGTGAGTTTCAAAGGAGCAACAAAATGTATCGTGCGATCAGATGTTGATAAAGACGTACAACTCGCTTGCTAAGCTAGCCAAACACGGCAAGTCCTGCCGATCTGTGATAAGCGGGGAGAGCATTGCATTCACTACGCCAACTATGCCGACTACGCCGGCCTTACCGCGCTCCGAATAAGCATTGTTTGGGATATCTGAAGCGCATTACCGGAGGCCAAGTGTTGTAGATATAAACGCCGTAGACGAGAGGTGTATAAGATCAAGCCCATTGCGTACGGATGAAAGCACGCTTATCCGGTCGAGCAATTACTACATCATGGTTGGTTTCTTGCATCGCTTGGCGATCGTGAATACTGAATTATTGTAGACGGACAGGCCCTCAACGGAAGATGGCTTCAACATCGTCGAGGCAGACATCTCATCACACCTCGCTGCTCTTGCTTACGGAGCAACCACATCAACAGCACTCGTCACCAGCTATCTGAACCGCATTGCAGCATACGACATCACCGGGAGCTTGAACGCCTTCACAGTGTTCAACGACAAAGTTTACGAAGAAGCAGCCGCCTCAGATGCTCGACGAGCTCAGGGACTCCCGCCTCGTCCACTCGAAGGCATACCCTACACCATCAAGGACAGCTACAAGTACCTCGGTCTGAGCATTACCGATGGCTCACCCGCTCTTCAAGATGTCATGTCGAACGAGGACTCGACGCTTACGAAAAGGTTGAGAGATGCCGGTGCGGTACTGCTTGGAAAGACGAATATGCCGCCTATGGCCGCAGGCGGCATGCAAAGAGGACTTTACGGGCGTGCCGAATCACCGTATAACCCCAAGTATCTTACTGCAGCGTACTCATCAGGGTCATCCAATGGAGCAGCGACGTCCCTGGCGAGCAGTATGGCGGTGTTTGGGTTGGGAAGCGAGACCGTGAGCTCAGGACGGAGTCCTGCGAGTAACAACGCGCTTGTCTGCTATACGCCTTCGAAAGGCACTTTGAGCTGCAGAGGTCTTGTACCGCTTTATGTGACGTGCGATGTACCAGTACCATATACGCGCTCAGTCAGCGATATGCTGGCACTGCTTGACGTTATTGCTGTTCCGGACGAACAGACGAAGGGTGACTTCTACAGGGAGCAAAAGTATGTTTCTATCCCTGGGCCGCCGAAGATAGAGTACTCGTCCTTGCAGAACTTGAATGCTTTGCAAGGTAAGCGGGTAGGCGTACCGAAGATGTACGTCGGCCAGAAGGACTCAGACCCACATGCGAAGCCAGTGTACGTCTCGCCCGAAGTCATCGCCGCATGGGACCAGACAGTCAAAGATCTCGAATCTCTAGGTGCAGAGGTAGTCTACACCGACTTTCCCCTTGTCACAAACTATGAGAACGACTCTATCTCCAAGGAGGCCAACAACGTCGTTGGCGCGCCATCAAACTGGAACCACGTCGAGCGCGGCATTCTAATCGCAAAAGCATGGACTAGCTTCCTCGAACAGAACAACGACTCGAAGATCAAAAGCCTGAAAGACATCAAAGACTCCGCTATGCTCTTCCCAAAACCCCCAGGCTACATCCCCGACACCTTCCTCGAAGTGCGCAACTGGATTGACTACGCTGGTCTCCCCTCGCTCCTCCAACACACGGCCGGCGAATCGGTCTTCGACGTCCCTGGCCTCGAAGACGCCGTCAAAGCGCTCGAAGCCCAGCGCAAGCGCGATCTGGATGACTGGATGACAGAGCAAAACCTCGACGTTGTTGCATTCCCTGCTCAGGGTGACGTGGGCCTTGCTGATCTGGAGTTCAACCTCGAAAGCTCGCGACACAGTCTTCGGAATGGAGTCAAGTACTCGAATGGCAATAGGGCGATCAGGCACTTGGGTGTGCCGACGGTCAGTGTGCCGATGGGGGTACTGGAGGGCAAGGCAATGCCGGTCAATGTCACGTTTGCGGGGAGAGCGTATGAGGATCCGAAGTTATTGGAGATTGCGTATGCGTTTGAGCAGGCGACGAAGAGGAGGATAAGTCCGCCGCTGGTACCGCTGGAGACAGATGTTGCGTGGAGTGCGCAGGAAGGACATGGCACTGCGAAACTGGACCTCTCAATAGAGGTTCAAACGACAGATCTGGGGGAGGGCAAGGTCAGACTTGATGTCACAGGAGCAGTTTCTGGCAACGGCGCGCACAGCGAGTTAAAGATCTTTGTTGATGGGAAGGAACAGTGGAAGAACAAGGCCACGAGTGGGTCGTGGAACGTGCAACTGGAACATACGCCTGTTCGACCAGAATGCTTGGGCTGGGATCTCAAGCCGTTACCGCCAAAGAAGGTTATGTTGATTGTCATAGCGCGTGGGCAAGGCGCAAGGGATGAGGCAAAGCTTCTGTGGGCAAATCTTTCTTGATCAAGGTAACATTCTTGATACTACAAGTTTGTAACAACTCAGGGTGACTCGACAGCCACCATCATAGAAGTGTATGTTTACACTGTGCTCTATGTATGCCTTCTCCCAACCAATCAAGCAGTGACCCGCCCAACTGACTCAAAAGAATCTCAGTCCTACCACTAACTAGCTTCAAAGCAGTTGTCTTACCATTCCTACTCGTCCTCTCCAGTCTGCGTTCCCCATTCGCGCGTCCTCGCAACCCTCGGCGCCACCCTTGGTATCACCCTCGCCCCGTCCGGCAACCCCAACTCCAGCCTCCACTTCGCCAACCAGTTCACATCCAACTTGTTCATCTCCGTCTGCATCCACTGCTTCTCAAAGCCTGCCTTGACCCAGACCTCCAGCCTCTCAATCATGACCTTCTTGACCGTCCTCCCATCCTGGCGAGCACACTCGACAGACGCAGGAACCACCACAACCCGCTCCACACACCTCTCCAGAAACACGTAAAACCTGCTGTACTGCCCGGGATACTTGAGCAAATTCGCCATAGGCTTGACCTGCCACTCGAAATCCAACCTCACGTGGGGCCTCCTCGCGATGAAGAGCAGGGCGTCGCGCACCTCTGTATGCTGCTCTGCGCTGTGCATGCCGAGCAGGATCCACGCCACATTCAGCCGCTGCACGAAGAGCCTCACGTACGCGTCCAGCTCCGTGATGCGAACGTGAATCGGTACTTGGGCGCGGAACAGCGGCAGGAACTCTGCGTTTAGGAGACGGCAGGTCTGAGTGAGCCCGAAGCAGGAGCGCCGAAAGAGACGCCAGTTCCGGGTCAGCATTTGGCGGTCGCGGATTGTGGGACAGGGGCGGCGCGGGTGCGCGAGTCCGGGGAGAGTGGCCTTGGTGAGGACGTCGGCGAGAGCGAAGGCGTAGATCTTGTTGCGGATCTCTGGGGTGGGTTAGGGGGATACATGTGAGGGTGGAGAGAATGATAAGATGGCTTACCTCCGGGTAGAGCCAGCAGAAGCGGAGTTGCATGTTCAGTTCTTGGGGTGTTTCTTGCTCTCATCGGGATTGGGATTGGTTGAGTCATTGCGAGAGTGTGTTGTCGTGGACTTGTTGGGTGATGAGAGGTTGGGAGGTGGGAACAGTCAAGTTAAAAGCAATCACGCCACGGACTTGCTGCGCTTCACGGTGAGGCGGCGTGTCGTTTGTTGACACTGTCACGTTCACTTCACTTTCACCTTGGGCGCCAACCTGTCAGCTGAGCACTCAGAACTTCTTGCATGATCTTTGTTTGCACAAAGGTATCAGAACAGGCGTTCAGATATCACTAAGCTAAGGAGATCACAATCTTGAGGCCATAAGATTTACATACTCTTGTGATGTGGTGGACGTAGCGGGGAAAAAAATCGATGTCTAGTCAGTGAAGGCAAATGAAAACGAACACCTGACCATCTTCCGCTCCGTCAACCCCAACGCATCCTCCCACTCCACCCACCCTATACGCCATGCCTCGAAATTCCGAGGCTCCCGCATCCACTCCTCCACAAACTCCTCTTTGAGATACAAGAGACACCCCTGAGTGAATGGAAACGGCCAAGACAGCAGTTCCACGTCATCATCTAAGTCGTTGTGGATGTCGAGCAGTATGCGCGACGTCTTATGTGCAATGTAAGCGTGAAACTTCGGCCATCGGCTCGCATCGAGCAGAATGGACATCATGTCGCTTTCCTTCTCTGGGTGCGTGAATGAGAGATGGAGGTTCGGCGCGCGGTGAAGAAGCAGGAGCACATCTTGCAGATCTATTTGGCATGGACTCGCGATGTCGATGCTGATATTGCCATAGAGTAGTTTTGGGTCGGCATTGCCGAAATACAGGATCTCGAAAAGATAAGCTTGCAGGTCGCGAATATCAAGGCGGATTTTCGCAAGCTTTCTGTATATAGGGAGAAGTTCTCGACGGATCTGGGAGCAGACTTGGGTCAGGCCGTGAGCATGTCTTTTCAGAGCGGCCCAGTCTCTCGCATCACCGACGAAAGTCTTATTTCGCGTCAGAAGCGGCAGGGATGTTGTTTCCACGTGCCGCTGGTCACAAAGGACTGCCTCGTAGATTTGATTGCGCACCTCTTCAAGGGAGGTCAGATGGTTCGTCAAGCAAGGCTACTTTCTCACCTCCGGGTATTGATAGTAGCTTGGCAGTCGGCACATTTGCATTATTCATTGTTTATGTGAGGTTCTAGTTATAGGCAATAGTATTTGCTTCACACTAGGAAAGTTAGGATAAGGATGGCTGTACTAATATTTTAGAATGACACTTGTCCTGTGTGTCTCGCCAGGTGCGCAGGTTTTGCTCGCTTGTGCTAACCTATCGCAGCGTAGCCATAGGAATCTGCAACACCATGATAGACTCACAGTGACCTCGTTACAGTTTGGAACCAGACAGCATGTAGTTAAGTCGGCAGAGTCTAAAGGGTTGCAGGATAGAGTGGCGTCGCCATAATTTATAACTCAAGGTTGACTAGAGAGGTGATTTCTAAAATGCATTATTCTTGACGCAAATAGAAGTCTTGTTTACCATAGAAACTGGCCACCTAATTCTCACCATCACACGTGCATGTTCTCATGCGACATGACAAGCCCATGTCTACTTGTATAGACATCCCTTGATGACCTGGGCTCTACAAAGGCATAATCCAGTACACATTCCTCTTGTGTTCTGTAACGCCAATCGTTGGCGGGAATCCCATCTCCTTGAGCCATTCGTCGCTTCCCACTTCGATAGCTGTTGCCAGGCGACCAGCATCACCTTCGGATGAGATCTTGATTAGGAGCCTGTGAATCCAGGTACTACGTGGAGAATCTAGCATAGAAAAACCCCGTTGACACGACTTAATCGAAAGATGAAGGCTTTGAACTCGAGTACAAAGGAAGATCCACCATTGCGGGAAGTGCGTCTTGGCTTGCAAGAGGATGGGCTTGAGGTCGGGATGGATACCGTCCGGCCAAGAGGCAATACCTGCTTTCCTGTCCGTTGCTGTGAACTTGAGCTCGAAGCTGGGTGCCATGTTATATGCCTGTACGATAAGAAGAATCTCTGTCCGGGCACGACCGTAACTAGTAACAAGAGCCTCCACACTGGCTGTTACCGATTCGGTCTCTTTTGCTTGCTTGGCAACAATATTGCGGAAGTACGTTGGCAAGTCGACGAGATAGACGCGGATCCAAGTCTTGGAATGCATGGTCAGGAACTCCATTCGAAGCTGTTGGCAGACTTGAGTGAGACCAAGGTAAGGTCTTTCAGACGTGCTCCATCTATTGAGCGTGTTCTGTGTTGGTCGAAGGCAAGGCACGTTCAGCTTTCGAAACGTAGCAAGGTCATTTTCACGCTTGCGAGGGTCTGTGATGTCCGCAAAGTCTTGGTCCTGCCATGCATTGACATCTTCGATAGCAAATTGATAGATGCGGTTGCGGATTTCTAAAACGTGTACGTTAGTCAGGCCGTCTCTACTGCACAGGACTGAACCTACCTCCAGGAATCGTGAGAAAGTGCAATGCCTGCACACCAGGAGTGCTGCTCATGATGACTTTGGCTTCTGATGCTGTAGCTACTGCAGAGAATTCTGGTAGAATAGTGGGTTGATGTGTCGGGAGAAAAGATATTGGTTGGTGTGCTCGATTATAAACAGGAGCTTTGCATCGTGACAGTGAAAGGAGGAGAGCGCAGCGTCACCAAAGGCCTACCTTCACTTCCCCGCCTGCATTGCGTCATTGTTGTCAGGGCATCAAAGCCGCGATGTTGTTTCCGATGTCATTGAAAGCCAAACATCCTGGATTATGAGTCTGAAGAAGTCTAAGCAAGATGCATGCGCGTGGCATACTTCAAAATCGACCAACAACCACCTCTCACACTGGTCGAACTTGAAACCGGGCCATCCTATTGTCGCCAGATTGGATGATTACTGTCATATCCCACGTCCGCAGCAACTGGAAGGAGAGTCACGTTTTGGTGTTAGCAATCAGGTCAAACTCGACGTGTTCGCCTCCAGTGGTTCAGGAGAAGAAGTCACGTGCGTCCGGGCTTGCTGTTGAGCAGGAACAACCAGCGAGCGCCTCTAGAGTAAGGTATGCCACCCGTTTAGGTGAAGGGTTACACCTGATTTGGGCCTTCTCAAATGACCCTTAATGGTACAGTCGATGGTACAGTATCGTACGACTGTCCTCTTGGACGGACCACGGTGCCACTAGAAGATTGCATCTTCTTGATCTACGTTGCCAAGGCCACATATCAAGAGAAATTAGGTTCTTTAGATTGCTCGCTTCATAACTTTCTCGCCCTTGGGTATTCGTATTCTAAGCGGGGAAACGAGTCTCTCGTGTGAGCCTGATGGAAGTGGGGCTCAGAGTGGCTGTGCGAGGTGTAGCAGCATGAGATATCCCAAACTGGCGTCGAGTTTGAGGACGCAGCTCCTTGTTACATGAGATGTGAACTGCAGGATCGAATGTCATTCGAAAAGGGCGACGCAACCCTCAGCGCTGGTGGTATGTAGATGAAGATGAGAGCGGCTGCTTAAGCTTCCCAAGTGTACCAAGCCGGCGCCAAAGGGCTTGATTTTGACTTGACTGCTGACGGCGGGTGGCGCAGGCGATGCAATGTCGATCTCTCAGCACCACCACCCAACGGACCCGCAAGCGCTGCGAGTGACGTACAGTGACAGCGCCGAAAAGGCCGTCATTGGTGTGCATTTGCTAATTATTAACATGGCAGGTTGCATGAGCGCACTCGACACGCCGGTCGGCAGGGCTGCCCCGACGCTGCAGGATCGTCGGCGGGTCGCTGAAACGTTCATTCCTGACCGACGCGCAACGTTCAAAAGGATTGCGACGCCCGGCGCGACCCTCTCCCTTCTGATGCTGCCTCGATGGCCCTTTTGACTACCTTCGCCTGTAGACCAACGTAAAGGAGCGCCTTCGCCCACGACGCCCCAAACCGATTGCGCTTCCTCGCGCAGCCCGCTTCCCGAACCGCTAATCTCCGCCTACGACCGATGCTGAGCTCGCAGTCCACACGCCATGAATCTGCACCTGTGGACACGCGCCGGGGAATTCGACCCAATGCCACACCTGAGCAGGCGGGCAGAATGCAAGAGCGACGTATACGAACATGAGACAAGTGAGCATCTGTACATGGCCAGGGTGCAGCAGGTATTGACCGAGGACAGTCATGGAGAAGCCACTATGGAAGGGCGTGACATTCCATCACTTTGGTCTCATATTGTCGGCAACGTTTGGCGCAATCGCCGTGATCATTGCTCTCTTTCTCATCATGCGACATGCGACACATTATCTGAAGCCATATGAGCAGAAGCAGTACGTTTGTGCAACTCCCACGATGAGCACAGAAGCTGACCAACACAGCGTCATTCGAATCCTCGTCATGATACCCATCTACGCCGTGGTCTCCTTCCTCAGCTACCTCTACTACAAAAAGGCGATCTATTTCGAGGTCCTGCGAGACTGCTACGAGGCCTTTGCCATTGCCAGCTTCTTCACGCTCATGTGCCACTACATCGCACCGAATCTCCACGACCAGAAGGAGTATTTTCGAAACGTCGAGCCAAAGAACTGGGTTTGGCCTATCACTTGGATGCAAAAGTGCACTGGCGGTGAGGATAAGGGGTGGTTGAGAAAGCCCAGGAGCGGCCTGACGTGGTTCAACGTACGCACAAATGGCCCCGTTTCACGTACTGGCTGACAAAACTTAGGTCGTCTGGATTAGCATCTTCCAGTACTGCTTCATTCGACCTTTCTTCACTCTTGTTGCCGTGGTAGCACAGACCCAAGGCCGCTACTGCTCGAGCTCCAAGGACCCCCGCTACGCATACATCTGGGTCACAGGTTTCGAGGCCGTATCGGTCACAATTGCCATGTACTGCGTTGTACAATTTTACATCCAATTGAAGGAGGATCTAGCGCCACACAAGCCATTCCTCAAGGTGTTATGCATCAAGCTGGTCATCTTCTTTTGCTTCTGGCAAAGCTGGATTATCTCGCTGTTGACGGCAGAAGGGGGACCTTTGAAAGCAACAGACCAGATCGCCGGACCTGACTTACGTATCGGTATTCCTTCGATGCTCACATGCGTTGAGATGGCTATCTTCGCGTTGCTACATCTGTTCGCCTTTCCATGGAAGCCGTACGATCTCAAGAAACAAAGCCCGTTGGACACTGCCAGCGACGGATTTTCGGCACAACCCACGAAGTACGCGAACGGACCAGCGCGCGCCCTTCTGGATGCCTTGAACCCCTGGGACATCATCAAAGCTTGCGGTCGTGGTTTCCGTTGGCTGTTTTATGGTGCACGACACCGCGAAACAGACACTTCTTACCAGACGAAGCTGGATCCTGTCACCACGAACACTAGCTACAACGGACCGACATTTGCGGGCAACGGCGAGGCCATCAACGCGCCTGCCAACACACACAAGAGAAATGAAGGGTTTGGCGACTCAGATACTACAGGTCTCTTGAGTGGCGCGCAAGCTAATCCATACATGCAGCAGGGTGCAAGCTCGTACGACAGCGCGTACGGACCTGGGGCTAGCGCCTATGGAAGCCCACCAAATCCAGACCGACTTCCGCAGGCGCCGCTTCCTGGACAGGAATACGGCGTAGCAAAGCACGGAGACAGCCGATTTCAGGATTTTGAACAGCAAGATACCACGTATCATGGCGGTGCAGCAGCTGATAGCTACTACGAGCGACCGCGATACTACCAGGGGGAGAATACCGTAAGACCGAGCGCTGAGTGGGACATGTTTGCTGGAGCTCAGAGACCACCAGGTGGTGGTAACCACCAGTCAGGGTGGGCATAGATTGGGTTTTTCTTTGGCCACACGCGACATCCGAGAAAGATGCATTTGATATCCCAGGTCAGGCGTTTGGTCTTGTTTCATTGGTGCTCGGCACTACATTAGGAAGGAGCCACGAACGGGCTTCAAAACGCCACTTCTGCATTCAAGCTTGTCCTCTTCTCATCATGTCCGTGTGTGAGTCGCCGTCGAGCGCACAACACGACAAACTCCTTGGACACCAAGAGAGCGAGCGAGACTGACAGCATTTATAAGTGCGCTGACTTCACGGATCTGTGTACAATACGTGCAAAGCCCAACTAATTTTCCTTTCAGTTCTCTTCACGTTGTCAGCGACGATCTGAAGGAGAAGGCCCATGTGTTCGTTCTCGACCGTGAAGACGCCAGAACCTGGCTGCACATCAACATACAGAACACGGCAAAAAACGAAAGTCGCATTATCTGTTTACAGGAGATTTGTTCCCAATCCGCCTGAGCTATATGGGGCAAATGTGGTTCGGCACATCTCCACCGGCTTGATGATGTTGCTGCGCTAGTCGTTTCAAACGTCTGATCGACCCCAGGATTTCACCCCTTTCTGACTTCAGCCTTTACATCACCTAGACATACAGAAAGTCGCTTTTATAGCCGTTCCGTATCTAATGCAATCTATTCAATGCGGTCGTAAAGTGTTGAAAGCCTGAAGGCTGTCATTTGTCTGCAAGGTGTATTATTGAGGCGTACGCAGGTTATCAAAATTAATATGCATGACATGAAATCTCCGCCCCGCAACCCCAAGACAGTCAATTGCCCGTTGCCAAGATCTTGATCACTTTCACGGCCCGCTGGTCTTGTTTCCAAACAGCCCTAGGGAAGGCCTCGAATGAGCAAGGAGAAATATTGCTTGGACTTGTCCAAAGCTATACGAGGTGAGGCCATCCTTCGAGCGCTCTATAAAGACGTAAGTGGCAAGGCATTCTAGAGAACACTACTCCACCTTTCGTTGAACATTAGATTCTCGCGTCGAATCTTTCCATTCGTTTTTCGACTCCCTGGTGCCGGCGCCGTTGATTATCTTCGAAAATTGCATCATCAAGGCACCAACCAACTACACTCTTTCAAGATGAAGTCCACACTTGCCATTTCCACCCTCATCGCCGGTGCTCTCGCCGGCGCCATCCCTGGCGACGTGCACACCCACATCCAGCGCCGCAATGCCGCCCCCGTGTGTGCCTTCGAGCCTAAGGCTTTCGACTTCAACGACTCGAACGCCTGGGCCAACACTACCCCCTCGAAGCGCGACCTGTCGCAGAAGACCTGGAACCCGCCTTCCAACCTCAAGAAGGGACTCGACGCAGTCTGGAAGCACGAGGTCGAGACCTACTCCGACGCCCTCGGATTCAAGAACTACGGCTACGACCAAGTCATTGCCGGAAAGGGCAAGATCAACTACTGCGTCCGCTGGGAGGGCGACGCGACTGTGACGCTTGCTCAGCGCCAGAAGATCGAGGCTGCGCTCAGGAAGCAGTACAACAAGTGGATCAGCGTGCTTGCCGGATTCGACGGCTTCCCTTACAAGACCGTCGATCTCAACGTCGTCGGCTGGGCGGTCAAGAACAAGAACCAGCTCAAGGGCGATGTGAGCAAGATCCAGGTCTACACCGATGTAGACAGCGACGGCATCCCGCAGTGCGCAGAGAGCTGTGGACGCTTCTTCCACCAGGACGGCAACTATGCTGGTTGCAAGGCTGGCGCCGACAGGCGCTACGGTACGTCTAACTTCCCTCTCTTTTCTCCCTACCTTCTAAGGCGATGGCATACTAACACACCACAGATAACTCTCTCTGGCTCACCCCCGGCTTCCAGGGCGGTGCAGGCGGCGACTGGGGCCAGCGCGTTGCGCAGGAGTACTTCATGCAGAACGTTGATGCGGAGAACATCCACATCTACCTCCACGAAGTTGGCCACACCTTCGCGCTCGATGACTTCTATGACTGGACCCCCGAGGGTGTCACCAACTTCGTCATGTTGGCGGGCAGTGCGATGGAGATCACTGAGTTTGATGCGTGGATGGCGAGGGACTGGTGGAGGCACCTCAAGACCAGGTACAACCTGTCGAAGTAGGTACTGCGTCTAGGGGCTCACGTCGATGTGAGGATGAGGTTGGGTTGGCGTGGCTGATTGTTGCGTGTGGCCATGCAGAGTCGCTTCTTGTCTATAACTTTCTCACCAATATATTCTGTTTGCCAAAGAACCTTTGCATTGTCCTTGCGAGTGTGAAATTGCGTCTCAACAACTATGTACTCTTTTGCGTGACGCGCTAATAGCCAAGCTACGTCAGCAAGTGTGGATCCTTCGCTTCTGTACATGTTGTATTCGCCTTCAAATGTACGACTTCGTCCATCATCCCACATCAACTTCCGGACTGGTTCTAGTTACGCTCCTTTCGCAACATTAACAATCTAAATTGTCCCAGCCATATGGTTTCTGCCAGATGCCGACCACGGCCGTTATTGCCTCACTGAATGCCTAGCGCAGGTTGTAGTCCCTGCCGATGTCTTCGGAACCGGAACTGGAACTGTCGAGATTTGTGAGCGATGCTGTGACCTCTGGCTGGTACTTCCATACTTGCCGGCCGAGTCCGACGCGCGGACGTATTGGGGTACACGCATGCTGGCCCTAGTGAAACGCGGGGATTGCCTACATATGTGTAGACAACGCGGCTTTGCGGTCATTTCCAGTAGGTGAAAAGCAACGCATTGGCTGCAACCCACCGAACGTTCCACTGCGGCGCTTGCGGATGAAGTCACAGCCGCACAACCAAGCTTTGTGGTGAAGCTTGGATGCGGCAGGCGTTCACGTTCGCCACGCATCCGCGACGCCCCAGGAGGCATCCCGCCGATCATGTTGCGACCAGTCAAGTCTATGTACATTGCTGATCAATCGCAATGGGCGAGTTAGCCACCTTGTCAGCGATTAAGTGCCGAATTTCATTGCCAGTGTGCTACGACCCACCTAGGAGATCGCCTGTGAAGCATTGTGGATTCAACAAACAAGCATGGCCCAGCCGCTACTACCGTACGTGGGTGCCGTTCCTGGCTTTTTGGGTAAAGTCTAGCCATGCCATTGTGACGAAAGCCCACAATTATCCCTGCCTAAACCCCACGGGCCGTACTACCAGTGTCCGGGGATTCCACTTGGGGACTCCGCGGCCATCCTGCTACCCCGTGAACTCTAGTCGACCGGTACAAGAAGACGGCATCGCAGTCATTGCCGTCTCGTCTAACCAACCTCTCCTGACATCTGCACTTTGCGCCAGGCTACGGACGATTATGGCTGCTGCGGCTGAACACATCTTGAACGACAAGGAGCTCGTCCCTGATGCTGCTCACTTCAAAGAGGATCTTGAGCATGCCAACACTCATGGCACCTATCTTGACGCCGCTGAGGCATCTCATCTCACAGCAGAGCACCGTCAGTATCTGATCCAAAGACATGGCACGCTGGATCTCGACCCTATGCCCAGTATGGGTGATGCAGACCCTTACAACTGGCCAACGTGGAAGGTACGCCTCTTGCAAGTAGATAGCCAAATTGACTCAGGAGGCTAACGAACACACAGAAAGTTCTGAATCTAGTCTTCGTCGCGTTTCATGCTTGCATGTGTGCATTTGCAGCCTCAGCAATCATTCCGGCATATGAAACCATCGCAGAAGATCTCGGTGTCAGTCTGCAAAGGACGTCGTACTTGACTTCTTTGCAAATCGCAATCCTTGGAGGCGCACCGCTTTTCTGGAGACCTCTATCGACACGTTATGGCCGCCGACCCATCTTCATCATCTCCCTAATCGGCAGTCTAGCATTCAATATCGGCTGTGCGAAGAGTACCACATATGCATCCATGGCCGCTTGCCGTGCTCTTCAGGCCTTTTTCATATCACCCCCAAATGCTATCGGTAGCGCAGTCGTCGTTGAGACCTTCTTCAAGAAAGAGAGAGCGAGGTACATGGGCGTGTGGACGGTTATGATCACAGTCGGCATACCTCTTGCACCACTCATCTGTGGCTTTGTAACCTACTATGCGGGCTACAGGTGGATCTACTGGCTCCTGACAATTGTGGGCGTTCCCCCCCTGCACAGTTGAGATAAATTGGCTGACAGTTCACCACAGATCAACGGCGTCCAACTAATACTTTACACTTTGCTCGGCCCCGAAACGCGCTTCATTCGTCATGACAATGCCAAACATGCGGTATCTGGCTTCGCAGCCTTCAAGGAGTCGTATCTCAAGTTCCGTCGTATCGATCCTACACCCATCACTGCTCTAGAGTTCATCTCACCACTTCGGCTGGCGAAGTACCCCTGCGTCATGATCCCGGCTTGCGCCTACGCGATGGTCTTCCTCTTCGCCTCTGTCCTCACCACTGTAGAGATCCCACAGCTGTTCGGCGAAAAGTTCCACTTGAACTCAAAGCAGCTCGGTCTACAGTTCCTCGGTCTGATTATCGGCTCCATCATCGGCGAGCAGATAGGCGGCCACTCGAGCGACATGTGGATGCGCGCTCGTGCAAAGAAGACTTCGCCCAGGAAACCAGAACCAGAGTTTAGATTGTGGTTGAGCTACATTGGCATTCTGCTCTCGATCTGTGGCCTTGTCGTTTTCTTGGTCCGGATCGAACAGGCTCCTGAAGGTCACTGGAATGTTACTCCCATCATCGGTGCTGGCATTGCGGCAGCAGGCAACCAGATTGTTACGACTGTGTTGATTACGTACGCTGTTGATTGCTACCCAGAGGAGGCTGGCAGTATTGGTGTCTTCATCACTTTGGTCAGACAGACTTGGGGCTTCATTGGACCGTTCTGGTTTCCGGATATGTTCACGAATGTTGGGCTTGCCCCCAGTGCAGGCATCGTGGTTGCTATGTTGGTCGTGGGCTCTTTGATTCCTGTTGCATTCTGCCACTGGAAGGGCAAGGCGCTGCACAGTAACATGAGCAACAGGCTGTAAGGCCTGTGGCCTTGGCATCTCGGACATGCTCGTAGAACCAGCGTCAAAAACGGCTCGAGGCTATGTTCAATCTTGAACTTACAATCAAACTCATCAATACTTCATCTATCGCCTTCGCAACGTGTAACAGGTACTTCACAAATGTCCAAACATTCAGCAACACCTTCACAGCTTCGCCACTAACCCCTCCTCCTCACATAGTTCCTCGGCCTGCTTGACAACATCCGTCCCATAAACTATCGCCTGCACATCCGCATCCGCCCACTTATCCGGCACCTTACCACCCCCGAGTTTCAGCGCTGCAAACTGCTTATCGCGCTCCTCCTTCGCCTTGCCAGCCCCAAGATGCATATTCCGCCCACTCTCTGCCGCAAGCTCAACAAGCGCCTCCGCCCGCGGCTTCCTCAGCTTCTCATACAGCTTCAGCGCGCGGTTAATTGTCTGCGGGTTCCCGTCGCCCAGGCGCGCAGGGGCAAGTACCACGCCCAACACGGCGCCGTCCTCGATCGCCTGCGCTGCGCCCTGTGCCATGTGCGGTAGAGTGGGGTGGCACGCGTCGCCCACCAGCGCCATGCTGTCGCTCACCCATGTGGGCAGCGGATCGTGGACGCGCAGCTTCCACTCGACGACCTCGCCCTCGGGGACCAGGTTGAGCATGTCCTGGATCATGGGGCAGAACTCCTTGTACACGTCCAGCATGGCGCTCTTGCTGCCTCTGGTCGTGTACTGGGCGTCCGGGGCGCCGGCGAAGTTGACATCGGGCTGGGCGGTGGAGAGGTTGTAGATTTGCTTGTTGTGGATGCTGTAGGCGATGATGTGCTTTTTCTCACCGATCCAGCGCGTTACTGTGTCGCTGTCGATGAGTTTCAGGAGTTCCGGGTACGGCGCCATTTGCTCGCGCGTCAGCATGATGCGGTACGCGGCCTGGCCAGAGTCTTTGACTGTGGCTGTCTCGCCTAGTTTCTTCAGCATGGCTACTCGAGTGTTACTTTTGACGCCGTCGCAGCCAAGGAGAATGTCGCATTCAATGGTTGAGGTTTCGCCAGTGGTGTTGTCTGTTAGCTTGAAAGAAGGCGTAGTCCCGAAGCGGGCGTCGGTGATGGTGCTGTTGAACTTGAAGGTAACACCGCTCTCCTTCTTGCAGCCGTCGTACAAGCCGCCCGCCAGTGAAGCGCGGTGTCCTACCATGTGCGGGTAGTGGTAGTGCTCCTTTACATAACCAAGGTCAACAAAACCGAGCTCCTCGTTTGTAGCACCCTCCCGAATGGACGTGTTTGCGCATTGCACGGCTTCGGCGGCGATCTGCTGCCAGACACCCAGCCTGTCGAGAATGGTGGCCATATTGGGTGCGAGCTGAATGCCTGCGCCTACAAAGCCAAGGGCTGGGGCGTGCTCGTACACTGTAATGTTTTTGTGGCCGGCTTTTGCAAGAGAGAGTGCTGTGGCGAGGCCGCCCATGCCGGCGCCGATGATGGCTACTCTAAGATTGTCTGTCATGATGTGATCCCACTTTGTCAAGCTATTGTGGTGTCGATGTTCGAAGCTCAGCACAAGCTCGTGCGGGGAAAATGGAAATTCGCGGCTTGAAATGCTCGGTGTTTTATGCGATGATTGAAGTTGCTGATAAGTCCAATTTAATTCAGGGACCCGGGAGGTGTCTATAGCCTCATAAAAGTTCTTCGGTTTCCACGGACACTCTCGATTGCTTGATGTTTTTTCTGGTCCGGTGTTCAATCTGTCACCGATGCGTGGAAGAAGACTCAGCCGGCCTCAAGTGCGCGGTCGGCGGTCATGTACTTAAGTGATGATAGATTGGACAATGCGACAAAGCAGTAACGTGACTCTCAATACCGAGCTCCGAGGCTACGAATACACGTGAAACATTGAGATTAATCTTGAGTTGAGATCCTGGTGTTTGCATCTGCCGTAGAATACCACCGCGCCACCGAAGCGGGGTGGGAGGACTGGCCCGCTCTTCGCCACGTTGCGCACTGTCGTACCTGCGCCATTACGTGTTCAGACTTTACATACAGTGATTCTGTCGACAGAGATTATTGTTGTAATGCCACAGCTATTATAGACATAAACACGATCTGTTTGTCGAGCCCTGGCTCCTGGCAGATGAGCGAATTGTGCCGCTAGGCCCCCACAGCACGGGCTAAGCTTCGTACAACGTACATATTGTACTACAACGAAGTCCCTGCACGCCATGTCGGGGGAATATGCACTTGCTCCACGTGTGCGCGCATCTGCAGCGGATACAAGCAGGGCTCTCCAACAAATCAGAGGCTCAGCAACAGGGAGAAAGACCCGAACCGGGGAGGGGGGTATTGCGAACCCATGCCACAAATTATGAACGGCCACCAGCCCGCTGCAGGCCCAGCACAACGCTGGACCTGCCGATCCACCTCCTTTTAACTTTATAGATCTAGCTGAGTCAAGGGCCTGAGGCAGTTAAAACACGCGGAAAAACATGTTTTGGAGATCAGAAACCTCTCATCTTCTCAGCGTTTAGATCTTAATAGTCGTCCTCGCAGGAGCGCATCGACTACCATGATGAAGCAAGCTTTGATTGGAACTGCGGCGCTCGTAGGGACCGCACAGGCGTTGAACTACACATGTACGCCAAGCGCTATTCAAGCCGCACTGCCTGTAGGCGCGAATGTCAACTTCGCATACCCTGTTGCGGCCAATGCGACGTTTGAGGTGCCTGCGGGCGATACTGGCTACCCCAACAGCCCACCTAACCTCCCAGCATTGTGCGCCGCCTCGATACAGGTCCAGTCGGTCGGCAACACCACTTTTGGATTTGGCATCTTTCTTCCCGAAGATTGGAATGGCAGATTCTTGGCGGTCGGAAATGGAGGGTTTGCAGGAGGCATCAACTATCTAGATATGGTAACAATTATCATACCCTCGATATCTTCAATTGCTGACGTCAATTCAGGCTGCCGGTGTGCGTTACGGCTTTGCTGCTGTATCAACAGATACTGGACACAACTCCACTATCAGCAATGGTACTTGGGCGTACAAACAACCGGGCCGAGTTGAGAATTGGGGACATCTTGCTATGCACGGCTCCGTCGTTATTGGCAAGGAGATTGCTGCTGCGTATTACAAGAAGAATGTGACATACAGCTACTACAACGGATGCTCCACGGGCGGCCGCCAGGGTCTGAAGGAAGCAGAGTACTACCCTGAAGACTTTGATGGTATCGTTGCTGGTGCTCCAGCGTGGTGGACAAACCATCTCCAGCCCTGGACTGTTCGTATTGCGCTTTATAATCTGCCGACGACGGCGGACTACCATATCCCAGTCGGATTATTCCCGGTCCTGAACGCCGAGATCATCAAGCAGTGCGATCCACAGGACGGCGTTGTCGATAACATCATTTCTGATCCGCTGGGCTGCAATTTCCAGCCCACGACGCTGCTATGCGGCTCCAACGGCACCGGAGTCGCCAACGCCACATCCTGCTTTACTGGCCCTCAGCTAGACACAGTTTACAACATCTTCAGTGACTACGTTGGCGAAAACAACACCTTTTTCCTCCCGTCCTTCTACCTCGGCAGCGAAGGCCAGCCCGTCTTCTTCTCAGGCAACGCGCCCAACCCGCTCGGCACAGGCTATGTGCAGTACTTCCTTGACAAGGGGCCCAGCTGGAACTTCACTGAATACAACGATGATATTATTGCTCTCTCAGATGCTGTCAATCCCGGAAACGCAACTGTTGGGTTTGATTTGTCTGCATTCAACGCCAAAGGCGGCAAGATTCTCGCATACCACGGTATGGCCGATCCCCTCATCCCAACTGGCTCGACTCCCTACTTCTACGATCACGTTCTGCGGACTCTGAAGCCGCAAGGCATCAACGTGGACGAGTTTTTCAAGTACTTCCTCGTACCCGGCATGAGCCATTGTTCTGGCACGCAGGCCAGCTTCAATGCTCCTTGGTACTTCGCAGGTGGTAATCAGCAGGCTGCACTTGCCAATGATGTCTACAGCGTGCCTGGATTTGAAGACGAGGAGCACGACGTGCTCAAGGCCATGATCGCCTGGGTTGAGGAAGGTCGGGTACCCGAGTACATTGTTGCTACGAAGTATGTCAATGATACTACGCATGATGAGGTGCTGCGACAGAGGCCGATTTGCATTTACCCCAAGCAGGCTAAGTATACCGGCGAGGGAGACGTTAATGATGCGGCGAGTTGGGAATGTAAGAGTGTGTACTAGAATCGGTAAATCTATGTAATTTACTGAACAAGTACCAAATGTTATGAATCGGAGCATCTAAACTCAAGCTTCGTCTGCTGGTATTGATTGACCGTGCTCGAGTTGATTCGAGGTATGGAAAGTGGCGGATATGAGCTGCCGGTTATTCCGTACAATCCACCAGCATGACAGCAATTCATCGTTCACGATCGTACCACACATCTTCGCTGTACAGACCTTTGTACGAAAACCGCGAAATGTTCGTTGTACGGAAGTACTTTTGGTGCCGTCTCAGAGCCGATGTCACTTCCGCGGGGTCGGAGATGCCCCGCGCTAGCAAATGAGGCTGTTTGTGGGGTGCCTCAAGACGCGTCTACCACAACTACATTTATACTGACAGCAGCTCGTTTCGCTCACCCTCCTTTGGGAAAGGACACACCAATCAACGCTGCCTTCCCATACATATAGTGGAGATCTATTACGCGACGTGGTTATTGGTGTACGAAAAAGCGCTCATCCGGACTATCAAGCCGCTACATCGACACGCGATCGAACTAGAACGTCGAAAGACATCACGATCAAGAGCGACGGAATCAGATTGAGTACCGTTTGGTGCGACATACTTCATTCAGCGAGATACCAGCTTGGAGCATTGTGAACACTAGCAGTCCACCAGTTGCGTTTTTCAGATCTTTCGCAACAACCGTCATAACCAAGTCAACGACCTCAAAAGAGTTGAAAATGGCTAGGAGGAATTCATTCGACGAGGCGTCTGTAGCCTTCCGCCAGCATCTCCACGACTTGACTACACCTCGTTTTACAACAGCCGCTAAGCAGACGGTCTACGAGTATGTAAAGGACATGCAAGACAACCGGAGGCCACCGTGGCTCTACGACTTGACAAAGGTTTGGGAGACGCTGCTTGCTGAGCCGTACAAAGGCGTTACGAGTGATGGCAAGGTAAGAGTCGGCTTGTACGAAGCTAGAGATGAAGAGTTCAATACGAAGAGCGTGGTCGAGAAGGTCGAGGCGCTGTATGGCGAATTAGATGAGGATCACAAAAAGAAACTATCATATCCTATCAATGCACGAGAATGGAGGGCATGGAGTAACCCTGAGTTCCTACTGCGTCCATTTGGTATTCGACTGGAAGAAGGTACACATTCCCTCACCATACACCACAAGCTGCAGTCTAATCACCCACAGTCCCCGAATCAACCGCTCAATCCATTCTCAGCGTAATTCAAGCCTCCCTTTCCCCGGAAGGTTACACCAAAGCCCTCTCTGCGATGCGGATCAACCATTTCTTAGGTGAAGTTGTCAAACTCCCTAACATCATGAACAAATACTCCTACAACTTCCTCGTCTTCGGGACACCCTCTGAATCCCCCTCCTCGCCCTGGGGATGGCTTCTATATGGCCACCACCTCGACATCGCCTGCTTCTTCAAGGGCAACCAAGTTATCCTCAGCCCATCCTTCACCGGCGCAGAACCAAATATCATCGACGAGGGCGAGTGGAAGGGCACCGAGATTCTGCACAAAGAGGGAAATCTAGGGCTGAAGCTCATGCAGAGCTTGACCCCCGAGCAGCAAGGTACCGCGCAGGTGTTCAAAAGTCTAAGGGACCCAGGGATGAAGCAGGTATACGGCAACTCTGATAATGACGCCTCAAAGCGCGAAGAGCTGGTCACGGACACATGGGGCCCAGATGATCAGCGCCACCGCTGCGGCGCATTTAGGGACAATCGCATCGTGCCGTATGAGGGTGTGGTCGCCTCCTCGCTCACGTCAGAACAGCAGCAGCTTATACTCGATATCTGCAACGAGTTCCTGCTGTACCACCCTACCAAGTCACGGAAGCTCAAACTGGAGCAAGTCAAGAAGCATTTCGAGGAGACGTACTTTTGCTGGATCGGAGGCTATGGTAACGACGATGCGTTTTATTTCCGCATCCAGAGCCCGGTTATCTGGGTCGAGTTTGATCATCATTCGGGGGTGTTTTTGGCGAACAAGGAGCCCGCGAAGTTTCATACGCATACGATTCTCAGGACACCGAATGCAGGGGACTATGGGCAGGCTATTAGAGAGGGTGACGAGAGGTTAGATTAATGTTGAGAAACAGCGTGTTTACTTTAGATGTGATCAGGACGATTGTGGCGTTGACATGCAGAATGCTTATTCTAGGGTTGAGCAACCGTACATGAACTGTAGAAAAGTGCAATGAGATCAAGGCGCTTCGATCTGCACAGAGTGTCTCTCTACACATACGTCATGCTCTTCTGGACAGTTTACTGCTTTCCAAAATGCTTCTTGAGCCATGGCTCAACCCTCGCGACGACTTCATCCGGTGCCTCATAAGCCACCCAGTGCGACGCATGGACTAACTCAGCCTCCTCAAGGTGCGGAAGTAGCTGCGCCTTGTAGGAAAGCATGGATTCCGGTCGGCACACCGGATCATCTGTAGTTCCAACATACAACGCAGGCACCTTGACCGCCCACCTGTCTCGTGGCACCTCCTTGTCGCTCGCGCTCTGGTAGTTGAGTGTCGTAGCGCGGTACCAGCATTGCGCACCCTCAAATCCATCCCTCTTCATGCGATCAATGTATATCTTTTTGAACGTAGGATCCTTGGCGTAGGGACGTAGTTCATCTTCATGCTCGCCTGTAGTAAGAAACTTCCTCATTGCACCTTCGACGGTCCATCTCTCCGCCGTGGATTTGCCTGCGCCGTGTTGCACGTTGAAGGTACGTTCGAGGTTGTCAGCAAGGATCTTGGGGCCGTTCTCGTCGGCGAACACATCCCAGTAAGAAAACAGTGCTGCCCCCATCTTCTCTTTGGTCATGGCATTAAACTCATTCAGGTCGAAGTGGTCGCCGGTTGGAGGCGAGTAGGCCTGGTTTAGGTTGATAAGACCCACGACCCTGTCCGGGTAGTGGTTGTACAGGCGAGAAGCAGCAGGGGAGCCCCAGTCGTGACCGATGGAGACCACATTGTGCGCGCCTTCAGCATCAGCGATCTCGATGATGTCTTTGGTCATCTTGTGGAACTGGTACTCGGCGGGATCGGTTGGCTTGTCTGTCCCATCGTAGCCGAGCATGTCAGGAATGATCATGGGATGGTTTGTTGAGAGCAAGCCTGTGGCGACATCCTTCCACATGGCCGCATGGTCCGGCCAGCCATGCTGGAAGATGAGTGTTGGTAGTGACTTATCGCCGTCGACTACATAGTAGGTATATGTGTAGCCCCTTGATGTCTGGAGAGTTTTCTTCTGAAAAGCATCCATCTTGCGCTACTGGTATGTGAAATCGGTGCTTGTTCATCAGAATTGGGCAGTAGTGGATTATAAGTTGCAGCCGGCCTTTCGGTCTTCTTTCGAGGTTGATGCAACCCTTCTTGACACGTCAGGTCAGGTTGGGTTGAGCTCGGGACACGACAGCGGCGTGTGTAGTGTCAGCAATGCGGCTGCTGTTGCAGGCATCGTCGGATGAAGTGGGGGTATTGCTAACCATTCAAATCGTGACTTTCGAGTAAGTTCTGGCTTGGAGGATGTCATAGTGGACTTTATTGCCTTAGTATCGGACCGGAGACTCGGTGCTTGTAAAGTGGAGTTCCGCGCGCTAGAGTCGGAGCTTGATATACATGAGGCAAGCGTTACAATTGCGCCGTCTGCTAACGGACCGCCTCGGCTGTGACCGACCAATCTGTGTTGAAAAACGTGGCTTTGTTTGAAGCGTGAGGGATTAGAAATGCGCAGAATTGGCGCCCTTGATTACTGAGTGCGGGCCCGTGTCAACAGTCAGAGATCACGACCAACCATGATTAATATCAAGCCAAGACTTGTACGATCGTACTGGCTCCAGACACAGGTGGTCAGGACTAATAACTTGTCACCGTGTCCTGGACTCCTGAGTCTGTCGTTGGTAAGCTGTTGGGCGCCATTAAAGCCATCCCTGCAGAGTCTCGTCAGCAAGCAGCAGCAGCAGCAGCAGTAGTAGCAGATCTGTGATCGGGAGAATGCATTCAACAAAAATGGCCTGTGATATGATGCATATGGAGGTATGCGATACTAAAGTTTACAGCTTGGCTAGTAGGTTCTCTTTTTCTCTTATTTTCCTCACGTATTCATCCTTCAGCTCCAATACCCTGAATCCTTTTTTCGCCCACCCATCTTCCCACTGTGGCAGCTCGTACGCCTCAGAACCCTCTATTGGAGGGCCTGCGATCTTCTTCAGCGTGTTAAAGTATTCTTCGAAATCCGGCGCGATGGTGTGGAAGATATGCGTTGGACCCAGGCGTTTGACCCTATCCTCTTCCCACTTCCTCTGTTCCGCAGGAGCTGGCAAAGTACCGCGGCCAGCCAACACGCGTGCTACAGCGACTGCCTGATATTCATACGCGCGGAAGGAGAGTGCTGCGCGAATCTGACCTACTACTGCAAGCGAGGGGTCATCAACGTTGAATGTGTGCTGATAGAAGCCTGCCAATCGGTTTTTCGTTGTGACAGGGTTAGGCTCGAGGAATGGGTACGATAGCCTGTACCCTGTGGCAAAGTAAACCACATCCACGTCAGCACCAGACACCCAGCTTCCGTCGCTGAATTCGACTGTCCCGCCGTTTTCAAGCGTGAAGCGCGATATAGTCGGTTTCTTCGCTACGCCAGGTAGTTGCCATACATTATCAAGCGCCGGGTTCGCGTTCTCGCCTCGCTGCGCTACAATCAGAGGCCCACGGACAGACGTGTACGTGTCGAGTACGAAGTCGCTGGCTGACACGCTACCTCCAACTACGACGACAGACTTGTCGACATATGCATCCCTGCTACGGAACTGCTTTGAGTGCTGAAGGCGCTCAGGCCAACGTTTGTACCATTCTTCAATGCCAGGAATCCTAGGGATGTAAGGCACACTGTAGTGGCCCGTCGCAACAAATAACGGCGTCAAAAGTCTCGGTCCACCAGTAATCGCGACCCTTACCTTTGAATCGCACGTCTGCTTGTCGCAGCACGATATTCCACTTCCCATATGAGTTCTTGCGAACACTTTCGACGGTAGTGTTGAACGAGACCCGGTAAAGATGTTTCGCAAAGATGTCTTCGAGATAATCTGCAACAATTCTCCATGGTCGAGTTGGGTTCGCATGACCAAAACGTCGTACCGAGAGAGCTGAGTTGATCTTGGGAATCGATGCATAGGTAAACTCCATCACAGCGGCACCAACGTTGCTGTCAAGGTACTGGTACAGCCCTGTCCTCTGCGTTGAGTCCTCTGGTACTGGAGACGTAAATGTAGGCAGCTGCGGGGGTATATCGTTGTGCCTCGGTGATACAAAAGACGATTTGAATGTATCAGGGATCTCATCGTACAGCCTGAAGGTGGTCAATATACACGTCTTCCAAGAGGGAGATTTCGCTGCGATCTGTCGTACCAGGTTCCACCGACTTTATCTCTCCGTTCAAACACGCGAATCGTGTCGAACACCTTCTCCTCCTCCAGCGCTTTAACGGCGGACAAACCAGATGGTCCAGCGCCGATGACCGCAACCGTCCTGGTCTTCGAGTTTGAAGACATGTCGAGAAGTGTAAAATGCGCTTGGATTTGGGGCGTCAGTCTGAATACTTGCAAACCACGGCCGTTGCTGGTGGTGAATTTAAAGCTCCCACGACCGGAGTGAACGAGCCTGACGCCATTCTGCACGACATAACGTATGCGCGGTTAATTCGGATGAGATGAAAGTGGTGGAGACACAGAGCGAGGGTTGAGCTTATGTCGTTGGTTAAAGCTGGCGAAGCTGTCACGACATCTTGGGATTCAATGCGCTCATCACCGAGGTCGGCTCGACAGCACTAGTCCGGCAGCGAGATGAGCTTCGCGTGCTGTAGAGCTTTGAGGAAGGCTTATGTATGGGTTACGCTCAATGCGAGAAGTGGCCTCTTCTGAGGTTGAGTAGACTTGCTCTTGGGGATAGCTCATGATTGTTCGATGCATGACTCGCGCGCGTACGTTGTAGGTTAACGCCGACCCCGTCTGGAGATGGGCGCCACCCACCGTAGGTAGCAATAGCCTTTCAGTGTTGGACTAAACTTATCCAATCTAATAGCAGCAACCTATATTTTTTGAGTGCTAAGAAGGTTACTGAGGATGAAGCAGGTACTTTCGGTTGGACGCTTTCTGCATGCCGCATTTTGCATCTGGGATTTCTCCATATAGCAACAAGCATCTAAGAAGCACAGCTTGAAATGTTGCTACTTCTTGAACTGCGGAGGAGAAGCTTCCGTACAAGGTGTGCGCTGCATGATGACGAGAGCAAGACTGTCATCAGGTGACCGCGCGTGACCGTGTATCTATGAACGCATCCGCCATCCCATCCTTACGTGTTCGCCCTGGCTTGGCCACGATGTGCCTCGCATCTCCCAAAGGGTTGTCCTGTGCATATGTGAGGAACCTTGCAGATCTCGATGACGGGTTCAGGCGTGCGGCTTATCCCCGCGCCAACTCCAACCCTGTGAACATCATCGTTCGTGTGTCCAACACCAACAGCCCAGCCCGGTGCCTGGTTGACTCGACGGTATTAACGTGACACAGCCCGTTTTGCGCAGCGACAACGGCCCATCAGAGGGCACGCAGGGAGACGGTGCGTTGCTGCTCTCCGCGGATACAGCTTGCACCTGCCTATTATGGAAGATACGCATACAGTGCCGAGATGAGATCAATGCTCGACGATCGCCACACCAACAGTACACCATAGTGTTGTTGCCGGTTTCGCTGCGGCTGCATACTAGAACAAGTCCGGCTGACCCATCCTTTCGACTTTACCTGGGTGCTGATGTCACGTTAATTCGCACCTTCCAAACGCGTCAGATCGTCGTTTCGCTTGGACTCACTTACTGCCCTGATAGTGAGAGACGACGGCTGGTGCGATGGAATTACGAGACATATTATGAGCGCCTTGGCTCCCTTGCTTTGAATTGCGCGGCGCCTAGCAAATACTCACTTGCAAAGGGCAGACCAAACCTGCAAAGTGCAAACTGTCAGCGCAGTCTTCAAAAGGACCTCCTACGCCAGCCTAGTACTAGGTAACAACTGACACAAGCATGAAATTCTCTCTCTTGATCGGCCTCGTATGGAGTGTCAGCGTCGTAACTCATGCGCTTCACGTCGACGATGCCTCTTGTGGTGTAAGGTTCCGCGGCATCGAGCGTGATGGCATCCAGCACTTCTACGGCATTCCATATGGACAAGACACAAGCGGAGAGAACAGGTTCAAACCACCTCGCCCGTACGTACCAGACCCTGGAGAAGTAATTGACGCAACAAAGCCTGGAGTCGCCTGTCCGCAGCCGCTTGGAAAGTCGTCTCCACCGTTGGGCCAGGGCAACATTACTGAAATCTCGGAGGACTGCCTGAACCTGAACATTGTCAGACCGAGACTCAGCGGCACTGATGAGTACAAGAAATTGCCGGTGATGGTCTGGATCCATGGCGGTGAGTGAAACATTGCAAGCGTCTTCGCACCTCTCTGACAACAAACAGGTAGCTTCTGGTGGGGATCGAACATGGAGCCAACGTTCAAGCCTGACGACTTGATTCGTCAGTCTGTCGAGGGAGGCAACCCAGTAATCCACGTTGCAATGAACTACCGCTTGGGGTTCTTTGGGTTTGCTCAGTCAAACTCACTGGAAGACGAAGGCAGCGAGAACGCTGGACTTCGAGACCAACGTCTTGCCATCGAATGGGTTCGCGAGAATATCGATATCTTCGGCGGTGATCCGGAGAACATCACAATCTTTGGCCAGTCGTCAGGCGGCCTTGCGATCGGGATGCACATCCTTGCCTATGGAGGGACTAAACCATTGCCGTTCCAGAGAGGTATCGCGCAGTCACAGTCCCTCGAGCCTGGTATTACCGGCAACTTCACAAGAGACGCAATGTCTGCATTGACAGAATACGTTGGATGCAACACGACAGATCTGCAGGCTCCAGAGACCATTGCCTGCCTGCGAGGTATGGACACCAATACACTGTTAGAAGCCTCGATCTCCACGTATGCAAGTGATATCAGCCACAACGTCGGCGACATTTGGCTCCCTGTGGTGGACAATGACTTCCTGCCTGCGCCGCCAAGTCAGCTGATCCACGAAGGTCGGTTTGGCAACGCAACCTTCATGTCTGGTTTCACACAGGATGACATGAACTTCTACACGAATGTCAGCATCGCCACAGCTGAGGACACATACAACTTCGTTCGATCGTACCTTCCGGCGATGCCAGAGCAATCCTTGGAAGCTCTTTTGCATTTGTATCCAGTCAAAGAGTTCACTCCGCCGTCCGGAACAAATCTGACAGCAGAGTTTTATCGAGCGGCGCGCATCTTCAGAGAGATCCTAATGGTGTGCCCGACGCTCCATCTGGGCGCCGCATTGCATGAAGTGCACGGTCCGCCTGTCTATTACTACAACTTCAACCAGACTATCCTAGAGCCAATTCTAGAACATACGATCAATGTGTCGCATCTTGGAAGGGTCCACACGTCTGAGTTTGCGTATGTATTTGGCAATGTTGAAGCATACAACAATTCCGGGAACCCAATCGACCTGAAAGAGTCTGATTATGCTCTACAGCAACGCGCAAGCCGGTCCTGGAGTACATTTGCAACGTCCGGACGTCCAGTCCAGGAGGGTGAGGTCACTGTTCAAGGCTGGCTTGACGCATACAGTGCTCCCAACCAGACACACATAATGACAGTTGGTGGACCGTGGGAGGGCTGGTGGCCATTGGAAGGCGTTGGTTCGCCAGAGGTGGTGCTGAAACAGAAGCTGGTGGAGAGGTGTGCGTTCTTCAACAGCCCAGAGATTATCCAGGCTCTCCAGTACTGAGCGGCGGTCTCGCTACTTCGGAGTACAGGTCCTAGTCTGGAGTGTAGTCGGAGTCAAGTCCCCAGTTCACACCTAATTAATTCGGCATTGGAATGACCAACCAAATACTGCGAGTTTCGTGAGAGACTTAATCCGCGTGACAGCTCCGTCTCACGAGGTCTCATCCGCGGTAGGCTCTGCGCTCTGTTCGCCCTCAGCCATATCAAGAATGAACTCCCATTCTTGTTTGCGCACGCGGCAAACACTCAGCCGCCCATTTGTGATAAGTTGCATATCCTTCAATGCCCCTCCCTCCTTCGCATTGTCCTTGATCCTCTTGAGGTCCACCACCTCTCTAAACTTCCTCACAAACTCTACCCCCACACAGAACCACTTCGGCTTTTCCCTCTCACTCTTGGGGTCGAAATAGGGATCCCCCTTGTCAAAAGCCGTTTCATCAACCTTGGCCTCCTCCACCACCCGCAACACGCCCACCACGCCAGGCGGCTTAGCGTTACTGTGGTAGAAGAACCCTAAGTCCCCTTTTCGCATGGCTTGCATATTGTTCCGCGCTTGTGGGTTTCGTACGCCGCTCCAGGGCTCGGGCGCGCTGCAGGCGGCGAGGTCGTCGATGGAGAAGGCAACATTCACGCCGTTTTCGTAGCGCGGGAGGGGCTCGGCTTTCAGTAGCCAGAAGACTTGTTGGGCGCCGTCTGAGTCGCGGTTTGTGTCGTTTGAGGGCGTTGCCGGGGGATTACTGGGCTTCGCGGCCTTGGAGGTGGAGGCGGTAGGCTCGCGGGCTGAAGTAGGTTTTGTGATCTTTTTGGCGGGGCTTTGTCTTGTGTAAATGTCAGTATGTTGGTCAGAGAGGTGTGGGCGATGTAGCTACTAACGTTTCTGCCTCTTTGTCTTCCTCCGCGTCTTCTTCCCGTGGACGCTTCTGGCGCGTTGGTTTCTTGACATTGCGCTTCCGTACTGGCTTCTCGGGTGACGATGAGCTGTCTTCGTTGTATTTTTGGGTCGTTCTAGCTGTTTTTCGCGTCGAGCGACGCGTTTCTGCCATTATAAAGTTGTGTATTCGTTTGTTGTTGGGATGGGAAAGGGAAAGGAAGCTCGAGATGCTACCTATGACGTGATTGGCTAGATGTTCCAGGGTCTCACCAGCGCATGGAAGTGGGTTATTCTCGGCCTGGACTACAGACATCAACTCTGCTTTGAATTTCACGATGGAGCCAAAGTATCAGCCGTCTATCTCTCTCAACACCCTGCTCAGCGAGCACCGTAGCGCGTCAGAAGTTCTCGTGATAGGCCATAATCTCAGAGACCTTGCTTGTTCGTGGAAGTCGAGTTTACTTCACAGCATTGCTTTTCACAGCCCCAATTGCCTCCTTGGCTGTCCTCTCACCCGCCTGAACTGCACCTTCCAGATATCCCTTCCAGATTGATGCCGTCTGTGTCCGGCAAAATGCACATGTCCCACAAGCTCTTTCAGCACCGGCGCCAGTCCCGCGTAATCACCGGGTCCCGTTGCGGCCAGCGGTGCACCTTCAATGTACGGCTTCAATCTTATAATCGCGAAAGACACGCTCTTACAAGCACTCTTCGTGAGGCGCCACTCTTAGGCATGTGCGGTCTAAAGCGCGCTCTGCGTCGCGCGTGAGCCCAATATTCGAGACCGCCCTTGACAACATGGCTACATTTGTAGAGCTGGCAATGAAATGAAGCCAGGGGCTGCTAGTGCTATAGTTTGAAAGCGTTCTCTAGGCTCGACTCAGATATCTCCTTGAGAAACCCACGGAACGCGTCCAGAAACCGCTGTATGTGCTCCTCCTCATGTACCAAGTTAATCGACAAAAACCCTCGCTTACCAATATAGACCCGTTTCGACAGCATGTAGAAGAAAAACACATCGCGCACCTGCGTAGCGGCAGGACCGTGGAAGCTCAACCCAACCACGCTCCCAAACCCGGTTGACTCGACGTGTTTGCTTTTGCATGCATTGATAGCATCGCGTAGTCTGTCACCCAGTCGGTTTGCCTTGTCAATCTTATCCTGCGTCAGGATCTTCGCCGCTGCGTTGCCTGCCGCCATGGTGAACACGTTGTTGTTGTACGTGCCGGAATGAGACACCAGCCCACGTTGTGGGTTGAACATCTCCATCAGGTCAGCGCGACCACCAAAGGCGCCAAATGATGGGCCCCCGCCTACGTACTTCCCCAGCGTCGTGACGTCGGGACGGATTCCGTAGTATCCCTGCAATCCGTTAATGTGCAATCTTGAAGTCACGACCTCGTCGAAGATCAAGAGTGCGCCGTGCTGCGTGGCGGCGTCGCGAAGATATTGGAGGAACGGGCGTGTGCCAAGGATTGCGCCGCCAGCGCCTTGCATTGGTTCTACGATGATGGCTGCGACATCTTTGCTGATAAGGGCGCGAACAGAGTCTATGTCATTGTATTGGGCTAGTACGAACTCATGGGGAATGGTTGTTGCGGTTGGTGCGTCGCCGAAGGTAATGAAGCCGCCGTGGTAGCCGTTCTTGAACGCTAATATCTTTTGTCTGTTCGTTGCGTTGACGGCAAGCGCGAGGGCCATGGTATTTGCCTCAGACCCGGAGTTGCAGAAGCGCAACTTCTCTATGCTTGGGAAACGTGATTTGATAGATTGCGCGAGCTCGACTTCGGCTTCTCCTGGTCCGCCTAGGTTGATGCCATTACTGAGAGAATCTTGGATGGCTTTCAGGATGATTGGGTTCGAGTGGCCAAACATGGCAGCGGAGTACTCAGACACAAAGTCGAGATACTCGTCTCCATCGAGCGAGGTGATAAAGCAGTCACGTCCGGTGCGGACACCCATCGGGAAGGGATCGAAATGAAGTACAGAGCGCGTGTTACCACCAGGCATATGTTCCAGTGCTCTCTCGAAGCGCTTTTGTGATGATGGGTTACATTTCACGTACTCGTGCACAAGACGGTTGTGAACGTCTTTGAGACGCGAGGCCCACGGGTCGGTCATGTTGATCATTGGAGTGCGCAGTTGGCGTGGATGACGAAAGAAGCTTCGAGGCTGTCAATGCCCAAGAATCTGTCTGCAGCGATTGCACAAGAGTCCCTCGATAGATAGTCAATGCCGGTTCGTAGGGCTTGATCGGATCTGCAAGAGTCTGGCGATGCGTGTGTGGGGAAGGAATAAGTGCGGGGTGAATCTGGAATGACTGGGTTTTCAATGCTTCGACGACGATGTTTCTCAATCAAACAGCCAGCGCCTTTACCAAAGGGAAATCTGTACAGAACGAGATAAGTAAAACTGTCAAGCTGAGTATGGCCCTTGTAGGTGTTCGTTGGTCCGGAACGAATGGTGATCTATCCAGTGACGTGCTAGCGCCTTCGCTGGTTCGATCGGGGACCAACGATCCGGCCCTCACAGAAACTTGCGTCGGTTCTAATCTTCTTACATGACACTGATATTTGCAAGCACTGAGCAAATCGTAACTACGCTACAACATCCTACGCGATGGTCTTCAAAACATCGCTCAGACCCAACGACTCCTCCCTAGCCATAGCTACGATACCAATACTACAGACGAGTCATGGAGAGGTGACAACTTACGACCACTGCAGACTTCCAGCACCTTTCATCATACTCCTTTCCCTTACTCCAGAAGCTGCCTGCTCACGTCACGACTAGCACCAATCAGTGCAAACACCCCTGACTCCAAGCAATGGCGCATTTGTGTTTCACGATTGCTCACAGCAGCCTGAAGATTACGGTACTCTGGTGAATCCATCTTTCCGGCACCTACCAATGCAATCATGGCTTCGCGAGCTTCAGCGTTCTGCGAGAGCCATACAAACATCTGTTCTGCGTTGCGCGTCTGAGCGTCGATAAGCTGATGGTTGCGGCTTAGGAGCATGGCTCTTGATGGAGCTGCAGATCCTCGACTAGCAGGGTCGTCGATACGGTCGTTATGGCTCAATAGCTGGAGCGATGTAGAATACTGGCGAGACGTCCGATCATAGTCTCGCACCCACCCGGCTTCGTTTTGCTTCGTCAATACCTGCCTCATCATCACAGCCAGATGCCCTCGGCACCAAGGAACGATTGGAATCCTATGACTCACGTCCCCAAAGGTCTTCCGCTCAGCGGCTAAGAGTATGGCAAGCGATACCAAAGCCAAGAGGTCTTCCGCACTCTGCACTTTGCTTAATGCTGGAGTGGGCTGAATCAGCGTCATAGCAGCTGCGAATCCGTTCTCTAGTCTTGCCGAAGGTTTCCACTCTTGTTGGTCGTTGTTCCCAATAGTCAGTATGAGCGGTGTTGTGAAGGCATTGCCTTGCTGCGGTGAGATGAAAGCAAACACTGGTTGACCTTGTTGAGAGGGTAAGTTATGAGTCACAGTCCCAATATGTACTCCAATGGATACGAATGCAGGCTCTGCGGAGCGCTTGTAAAGCAGATTCACAGGGTGATTGAAGAGAAGGGCACCTGGGTCTGCACCAGTAGCACGTTGCAACCCAGCGAGCGACTCAACACTCGACGTTGGTACTGCCCGTCGATCGAGGAGTGCTTGTGCTGCGTCGAGTTTGTCCTTGCGTTCACGCCCCGCGATTATGTCTCGCCGCGCTTGCACAATCTTTCCCAGCATCCGAGTCAACTGACCACGGCACTCATGCACGATTGGGGTACGGTGGTTGTACGGACTGCCCAAGTACTGTTGCGAAGCTAAGATGATGACTAGACATAGCAACCCGCGGAAGTCATCTTCACTACGCCACATCTGGAAGATGGGATGCAAGTTGATCTCGGCAATCATTTGGTCATGTACTAGACTGGATGGACTCCAATCTACGTACGATTGCTTCTCTTTGTCGAAAGCAAACCAGGTCATGGCTGGTCGAATGATAGGATCGCCGGCGAGTACGATGTGGAAGTTGACAACAACATTTGCATTGTGAGGAAGCGTTCCAACACCAACTCCTAACGGTACAATAGCTGGATGGCAGGATTCGCGAGTGCGTAGCCAGAAATCGGTCTTCTTATGGATGAGTGCAATGGCATCGACGCCGAAATAGTCGTATAGAGCTGCTGCGGACTCTATACCTGCTGGCTGGGTTTCCTGAGGCTCGTTCCGGTTCATTGCTAGGCGACGGGGCATCTGCTGACCATTACCCATTGCCACCTCTCGGCGACTGGCTGTTGCTGCAGCCTTTCGAGCCGCTTCCACGGCGTCCGCGCGTGACTGCTTACCGCTAGGCACTCTATCAACACGTCTATCTGTGCGGCGTACCATTTCAGAGGCGATATCGGAGTCGACCTCGGTTTCATCGTTGTAGTCCTCGCCCTCACTTACCAGTATGGGAACTTCGCGGCTGCCGAATCGTAGATCTTTAGGATTAGTACTGGGAGTATGATTAGCGATCATACCAGCAGTGCTGTTTGTTCGTCTGCGAAGGTTTCGACGGTTTGGAGCGAGAGGAAAGGTTTCCTCATCATCTGATGAGACTTCAGCGTTGCGTACCAGCTTTCTCTTGAGAGATTGAGCGATGCCAAGCCGGTTTGTTGCGAACGATCCTTTTGTAGGAGCTCGAGAGTCGGTCATCGTTGCGTTATCAGCCCCACGAGTGTGGTCTGTAGCTATCGGACCACGACGGGCCCCATAGAGTGATTGTGGCTCAGGTCGATCGGTTTGCATTCCAGATCTAGCAGCAGCATGTGTAGCATTAGCGCTCTCTGTGATCTTGTAGCTGCTGACTTTGTTCTTGGGTGCAGTGCGATCCGAGAAATTCAGACTGCGAGGTAGGGAGGACTCAGGCCTGTGGGGGGTAGCCGGGGCCATCTTACTGCTTTTGACGCACTTGAGCACAGCTTCCTTTAGTTCCACAACGTTGATTATTCCATCAGGATTGCCATCCACAGCATTCTGGACAGCATGCAACAGAAACAAATACCGCATCAAGTCTTGGAATCCACTGGTGAATTCTCCGCTTTTTTCCATCTTCCACTCGTCAACATCTCGGAACGGAATAAACAAGTCCACAGTCTGCAAGGTTTCTCGACTGCGTCTCAGGGCCGGCAGGGTCGGTGTGTCATCAGGCGCGATCGTAACGACAGCATCTAGCCTGGAGAAGATGTAGACAGGTCGACCTGAGCGTGTGCCAATCCGGACATGAGGATAGGTTTCCGCGAGACTGCAATGTGAGCGTTTGAAAGTATTGAAGGTGAGGTGCTTCATCCAGGATTTGATTGCTGAAACCAGGTCGGAATCTTCAGAAAAGAGCTTCGCATGCACCTCTTCCAGACGAAGCTGTGATTTGGTCGGTTTCAAGGTACTATTCATATCGGAATAGGGTTCGTGCACACAGTTGCGGTCGTTTCGAGTGTAAGCAGCAAATTGTATGAAGTAAAGATGGAGGGGAGATTTGGATGCTTTTATCTTGAGTCAGTGGCTACATGTTCAGGTGAAAGGAAACGCAATGACGTTGTACGTCATCACAACAACAACAACAACAACAACACAGCAACAGCTCAATCTTCTATGTTGATTACACAATCCCCACAGCAACGTATTGATGGTGCTCTTCAAAAATGGTCACTGCAACGGTATTGCTTAGAATGTTCTTCTACTGTGCTCATACGAACATCTGGAGACAAGTTCCTTCGCCTAATTCAACGGACCCGTACAAGATTCTGTCATTGAGACAAGCCAAGATTGAGCAGATATCATGACTTTCACTTTCACATGTCGAGCCGAGTCATATGCAGGCGAGCTTTTCATTTGCCAATCGCGCATTCCTTCCCTGTCTGAGGCTTGCCATACCTTAGTCTTCACTCCGCCCTCGTTTCGAAAGATGACATACAGAACAGCACTGTCCAGAAGCGAGCCTGTGATTCACTAGTGGGACAAAAGAAGCGTTTCTTCGCATACAAGATATCACTAATGAGTACTAATGTATACGTAATGTATACAAGGTCTGAATGTCTTCGTGGCGTGCCTAATCTAGCCAAAATGTCTAAAGTGCTAACATTATAAGATATAACAACCGAAACTCCTTCAAATGGTCCGCTGCATTTAAGCCTCCCAAGCAGCATTATCCAAGCCCCTCCTCTCCTGCCATTCCTTCATTTTCCGTGCATTCGGTCCATACTCGGTCTGAATCCATGCGTCCGTGACGCCAAATGCATCAAAACGATTCCTGAGGTTCAGACTCATCGATCTCTGCATATTAAACCAACTGCAGTTCATCGGAAATGACTCCACAGCTTCCGCTTCACTCCAGTACAGGCCACTCTTCGCAAGTTGGAAAGGCAAGCTACTGCTGTAGACATAAACGCCAGTCTTGTGGCGATGGAAGCGCTCGAGCAAGTCTTTCTGATCCGAAGGATGGGGTTGCAACAACACAAGCTGCATACGGTAACCAACTGCTTGTTGAGCTAGAGGCTTGCCCATGAACGTCGTGTTTGGCGTGGGCATGAATCCCGAGGTGCCACATTTCGAATCCGTGTACGCTTTTGTTTCGCGCCGAGAGTTCATCTGCAGTGGTGTTGGATCTTGCCATTGATGGATGCCGATCCGGACTGTGGAGATCATCTGGTGAAACGGGGAAAGCAACGACTCGAGGGTTTGCAGCTCACTCCATATGGTCGGATCGTCCGTCATGGACCGCTTGTTATTCACCAGGATCGTAAGATCCTTGATTGATGCAAGTAGGTTTGCAATCTGCTCGATTGGCGCTGACTCGGCGTGCATGATGATGGATCCCTCCACAGCGTGACACTGCAGGTCATTCAATGCGGCAGTCTCGTGATTCGTAGCACGAGTGGTGGATATTGTTGCTGCAAGATTGCGTAGAAGACGTGATTCCCGGTATTCCTCATAAAGGCGTGTACACGTTCGGAGAATTGCTGGCATTGGAGCCTTCGGGACATTGATCATAACACAGTGAACATCGTGTTTGTTGAGTTCCCATCTTATCTGTATTGGCTGGTACAAATGAGAGTAAATCTGGTCTCTGATCTCGCGGGGAAGGCTGAGGAGATCCAGGTCCTTCGTTCCGATGCTGTCCGCTGAATGGGAGGTTGGCTCAGAAATGATAGGTGAACAATCAAACATGACCTCGTCCTGATGCGAATCGATCCGGGCGAAAGCGGGCCTGGCACCCAGTAGTTCTACAGTATTTGAGGCCATCATAACTGTTTACATCGAGAAAAACAAGATTGGCGAAAAGCGCATTTGACTCAAGATAAGAGTGCCGGTCACGTGACGTTTGGAACCGGACAGGCGGTGAAACGCTCATTTACGACAATGGTCGTGCACGCTCGCCATACTTTACCCCAGCAGTCAAGAGTATGCCGATCCAGGTAAAGGATCGCCTCCCTGGAGCAAGCGAGCCATGATTCAAAGCCGAGAACCGGAAACACCAGGCCAGCAGGTCGCCATTTGGACACGACGCTGCTCTGGTTCGAAGCTGCACTGCTCCAATGCGTGAAAACAGTCCGCGTCTAAGGAAGTAAGTTGCATGCCACCGGTAATGAGGTTGGCATCATAACCAGGATGTCTGGCAAACAATCTCGCAATGCCGTCGCAAGCGAGAAGTGGACAAGGGAGCTTTCAATGGGTGCTGCACGTGGGAAAGCGCCGGATCGACAGCAACGATAATGAGGAAGGCACAATGAGGACAACGACACCGGTCTTGCATGTCGCCATTGGTCGCGTCTCACCTCCGTCTTCTTCAGACCCTTGCAAGTGCTCACGTTGCCAACGGTACCTCGGCCGCACCTACGAGCATCGTGGCAGGGCTCCGTCCGTGCACACACATCCTCTGCGAACAATGGCACACTGCCACACATTGTTGCCAGCGCACAACAAGGTCGCGATCGCGATCGACATGAAAGGTTGTGGGCAGCAGGTGGAGTTGAGTTGCGCAATCGACACAGCCATCTTCACATCGGCCAAAAATAAGAACAACACGCTAGGATCCACCCCTGAGACCCTGCATTTGAGCCCTGCAGCCGCTACGTGGCCTCGGTTCTCGACCTCCTCGCTCCGACTTTTCCGGTGCACGGATTGCGGAACGCGACTTCTGTCTCAGATTGCCTGCCCTATTGGCCAAGATGTGGCTGGTATGGACTTGATGTGACGATGGGCTGCAGCTTGACCCCACAATGTCGCCGCGGACAGTGGCGGTGTCGGTCTGTTGCTGAGACAACTTTCGCATGATGCGTACCATGACACCGCGTATGATGACATGGCAGATGTGGGTAAGTACATAAGGAGACAGCCTGATGAAGAGTGGTTTCTCTGCGATTTTGCAATTTGAACACCTTTTTGACACCTTCATCACTACTCCAAATCCTCAATATGTCTTACAACCAAGGCGGTTATGGCCAGCAGGATGGCGGTTACGGTCAACAGCAGAACCGTGGTGAGGCTGCCGATTTCTACAACCAGGGCGGCAACAACGGCTACGGCCAGCAGCAACATGGTGGCCAGCAGTATGGCGGCGGCCAAGGAGGTTACGGTCAAGAGCCTCCCCAGTACCAACAGTTACCCTCTGCTGCAGCACACTCTTCCAACTCTGGTCGCAACTCCCACAACCAGGGCTACCAGAACCAGTACGGTGGCGAGGGCGACCCAGAGGGCGACCGTGGTGTCATGGGCGGCATTGCTGGTGGTGCCGCAGGTGCCTTCGGTGGTCACAAGCTAGGCGGTCAGGCTGGTCACGGTACCGCTGGTACCATCATTGGCGCCATTTCCGGTGCTTTCGCGGGACACAAGGCTCAGGACAAGGTATCGGACTGGAAAGATGAGCGTGACGAGAAGAAGAAGTGGGAGAAAGAACAGGAGGAGAAGGAGAAGTACAACAAGCAGCACCACGGTAGCTCACCACCTCAGCACCACGAGCAGCAGCGCCGCGACAGCAACGACCAGCGCGAGCGCGGCAACTTCGGCGGCAACTTCACCGCCTCGTCCAGAGATATCCGTCTTGATGCCCACGGCGACTACATCCTCCACGCTCAGTGCGCCTGCACAGACGGCTCATACCAGTCTAGCTCCATCAGCCTGAACAAGCTGATCGAGAACGACAACGGCAGTTTCCGCTGGTCTCAAGGCAGCAGCAACGGCTCGCAGTCATACACAGTTCAGCCGGGCGACACACTACGCGCGATTGCTGACAGGTTCTCACACTGCTCTTTTGAGGAGCTTGCCAGGCACAACAACATCTCCAACCCTGATCAGATCTGGCCTGGCCAGAACCTGCAAATCCCTGGTGGTGGCAGCCGTGGTGGAGGCAACTTCGGTGCGTCGGCAAGGAACGTCAGGTTGGAGCATGGCGGACAGGAGCTTACCGGTGAGCTTGGTCCGTCGTGGCACACAAGGTCGCTCAACCTTGATGAGAGGATTGGTAACAGGAATGGATGCTTGGAGTTTGTGTAGGAGAGTGCAGGAGAGAAAAGTCATCGTCACATGATGTTAGTGTATTTTAATGGCAATGAGCCACTCAATGACAACCTGGACAACCGTTGTCAAACTTGACTTTTTCCAAATTGCGAGCATTGTGGCACATGTACCCGTCCGTCGTCTTTGTCTCGGTCTTCTCACATGTTTTCAATGTACCAGACTTTCATATCATGCCCTCTGCACTGTGTTTGCCCTCACACCTTGTACATCGACTTATGTCTTCCTTCTACTCGAAAATTTGATCTTGAACCAACACCTGCTGTAGGTCGTCTGACTCTCAAAAGATAATGATCTCAAAGTGCATATGCAAAAGCAAACCATTGGGTTCTGCTCCAAAAGCGGGCAAGCTGGCGTCTTGAATCCCTTCTATCCTGGTGATGTACGAAACAGAAAGATAGACGGAGAGGCCTCTCAGTGCTCCAATCTGTATGGCCTGTTGGTGCGAGCTTAATGAAACATGACCAAAATTAGCCATCTAGATCATCGATGTGCTCTGTCGAGACCACTCGCTCGGGCTATGTTCAAACAGTTGCCTGTCAAACTCATGTCCAACGCAAAACGCAGCAGATGAACACTCGTCTGTTTTGTGTCCGCACCACTTCGTCAAGTGGCAGTAATGCAACGCAGTTTTGGCAGGTCCGAGAATGCACATGGTTTCCCCACGCTCTCGCTGGTTATGAAAAGGCATCAGAGCTCAGTTGTGTGATATGAGGTTACTTCGCAAAAGTGCACATGGAGAGCTGCAGTCTGCGATTGAAGAGAGATAAAATGAACACGAACGAAGTATTTGATATTGCGATGCCAAGCCATCAACTCCATAAAGGCCTCCGAGAAGCTAAGATGAGATGAATATGAGATCTGGGGTATCGAAGAGGAAGAACAGCTAAAGTGCAGAGCTAAGTGCGCATCATGATATCATACAACGAAAGCATGCGCCTTGTGTAAAAAAAAAGGAGGCGTCGATAATCAACAAACGTGATCGTGCGGCGGCCGAGGCCTAAGAGAAGAGTCCAAGGAGACGAGTCATAACGAAGTGCAGAGCAAAGCGAGGCCGTGAAGTGTTGTCAAGTTTAGTACCATCGAGCGCCACCGCCGTCTTCCTCTTGTACTCGGTGCGGTATCAACGGTTCTCTGATGTCGTACGCTTCGATGAAAGTCTGCCAGGTTTGATAATCGATACTAAACACGGCTTGATGTTTCTGTGCGCCCTGATCTCGTTGTTCTGTTACACCTCGAGGGGCAGCAGGTGCTGCGATGCGTTAGTGTACAGCTTGCAATTGAGCAGCGAGAAGCTTACCAAGTAGTGGCAATCCATCATCGTCCTTGACGATCTGCGCATTGCCTTCTCTCACCAAGAAGCTGATGTAGAACAAGTTTTCGATCGTTTGCCCGAAGTCGCGCGGATTGATCGCAAAGTCAAACAGATGGACCGCAACTTCGTCCTCTGGAGTTCTGGCAACACGATGCCTGGCAAACGCAGCAGCCTCGTCTTCCCCTGTGACTGCATCTTCTCCTACTTCCTGCTCTAGTTCATCGATTTCGGCAACAGCGGCGTCCGCAGCAGCCTCTAAATGCGCCTCCAGTCTTGACTTAATGTTCTTGACCAGATGCGTGAGGTTCGAGTTTTCCGACTGCGTGATGTCGCCTTCTCTGACCTCTTGTGGTTTGGTTGCTGGGCCCACAGGCGCCTTTCGTTGTGTTGCTCGCCGTTGCGTGGTTCTAACTTTCTTCTGAACCGACAAAGGGCCTAGAAGGAAGCTAGACGTAGGGGGTCGCTTGTTGCTAGGAAAACACGCTCGTCGTCCGAACAGAGCCCAGTCAAGACCATCACCAGTATCATCCTCTTCTTCATCCTCTGCGACTGCTATGGCTGGCGCATCTTCCTCGCCATGCCTGTAACCACCAGACTTCATGAAGTAAATGCACTTGGAGACAAATTGATCGAGATCGACACCTGCACCGCCATTGCCGTGTAGACTCTGTTGCAGCTTCTTGTTCGCTAGATCCGTTGCAGTGACGAGAAACCTGGAGTCGACTGTCGCGTCTGCGGTCTGTCGCACCTTGCCGAATGTCGAGTCGTTCTTCTTGAGCAGCTCGAAAAGGCCGTTGTTCTTGGCTTGGACAAATGCGTCACGGTTCTCTGTTAGCTGTCAGCGTGCATATATATCTAGAGGGCTTCAATCGACTGACCCTCTAGCTGACGGTGGTGATCGCGCAGCTGGTATCGAACTTGTCGCCGTTTCTCTGGGTCTTGGTTGGGGTTGTAGAGCTTGCTTTGGCTGTCTTCGTCCTCTTCAGGCTGAGTGGTAGCCCCCCTTCGCTGGCTCGGCCCTCCAACCTCCTGTTCACCGTCTCCATCCTCATCGTCTTCATCTTCGTCCTCGTATACTCCAGAAGCATCGTTTGAGCCATAATTGTTGGTCCGCCTCCGTTTGTTGCCAGCGCTGCTGGATGTGGATCCTGTGTCAGGCGTAGGGATACGTCCAGACGCGTTGCTGAGGCCTTTCCGTTTTGCTGGCGAAGGCGTGCCTTCGCGTGACTGATCATCGATGTTTTCCTTGTCAGAGGACTGCGACGGACTCAAGACCGAGTATGTAGAGCCACGCGCATTGCTACTGTTGCGAGGCGCGACGGAGGGGTCGCGGTATAACGAATCGACAGTCGAGGCCCGTGTCTGAGGTGTAGCTGAGAGGTGTGTATTAAGACGCGCCATAGCGGCCTGTCTTGTGCGGACGATCGATAAGAAGAATGGCGTTGAGGTTCGATGTTCGCAGCCAAACGCGGCTGCCGTTTGCTTCTCTTAGCGCGATTTGGTGAAGAAAGTGTGGGGCGTCATACGTCACGTGCGAGCGCTTGAACGCGTACCCCTGTCACTTGGTGGAGCAGGTGCGCCTGTGCACCCAAGCTCAAGCTTCACCCCACGTTTCGGCCATCTGATCCAGTGGAGTGACACTTGGGACAGCGGAGAGTCTCGTCCGACATTGCTTTTGGGCAAGCATAGCCTTTGCGGAAGCTTTTCGATATTGCGCGCCGATGGACAGCGGTAGCGCACAGCTTCCTCACCGCTCACGATGGAAGCCTTCAATTTCGCGACGTCACTCGACCTGACGGAGCTGTCGGTGCATGTGAAGATGTGAGCTACTGCAGAGCAGTGACTGGCGCCAGCTAAAAGATGACAGAGACCGTCTAGATGGACATCAGAAGCAGATACCCTATTCAGTGCTTCTAAGGCGGCCAGATCTGAGGCACCGAGCCTCAAACATCAAGTGAGAGACAATGGAACGCTGATAGAGAGGAGGTAACTAATACTGTGCAGTCCATACTTTGAGCTGTATGTTACTGCGCAGATCTGGGCTGACAGCAAACCTCTCACCATCCCCGTCCAGACCGCCTACAAATCGTTCAAGAATGCGCGCATATGGAACGAATGGCTCGAACTGCCCGTCACCTACGCCAACCTCCCTTCCTCTGCGCAGCTTGCCATCACGTTATGGGACCTATCGCCACTCGAAGATACCGACTCAAACATGCACGCTGTGCCTTTTGGCGGAACCACAATACCATTGTTCGACAAGGATAACACACTGCAAAAGGGCCGGCAGCGGTGCAGGATACATCGTCACAAGGCAGCAGATGGATTGTCGAACACCACGACACCGTCAGTTATTCCCCCAGCGCGCCGACACCGCAAAGCTCCGGTGGTGGAGGATACAGTTGATGAGCAGATCGCGGAGATGCAGCGCCTGGAAGATCTGTTGAAGAAGCAAGAAATGGGAGACTTACCCACCAACACCTGGCTCGACAATCTGGTATACAAGAAGATGATGAAGATCCGCAACGATGCGCTCAAAGCTGAGGCAGCTGCGCTCAACCAACGAAAGGATACAAATGGGACCAGTAATGGTACCCCCGAACACGAGGACGATCTGGAGCTGTTCTACCTGGACATCGAGTTCCCGCGCTTCGACCACGCCATCGTTTATACAGATGTCGAATACCCACCACCACCTATTTCCGACTTGCGGTTGCCTGCAGAGTCGGACGTTCGTCTGCGTCCGCCACCTGAAGTCTCATTTGGTCCTGGGATCGACGTTGATGGCGTCGGTTATGGGGACGCTGACGCTGGCCGTCTTATTAAGATTTATGACCCCGAGATTGGGAGAAGGGTTAACCCAGCTGAAGACAAGCACCGAGAACTGATGCGTAGCCAGCAGACCGACTCGCTGGACCGCGACAGAAAGCCTAACGTGCATGTTCGTGACAAGCTGAATTTGCTCATGGCCAAGGGCCCGCTCGAGGAAATCACATCACACGAAAGAGACGACATCTGGAAGTTCCGATATTTCCTGCTTCGCGACAAGCGTGCTTTGACCAAGTTTGTCAAATGCGTGAACTGGAAGAACCCCAGAGAAGCACGCCAAGCTGCTCCTTTACTCGACAAGTGGGCAGAAATCGATGTAGACGATGCACTGGAACTTCTTGGCCCCCATTTTGATCATCCAGTAGTGCGAAGCTATGCTGTCGAGCGTCTTAAAAAAGCAGATGACGAAGAGCTGCAGCTGTACCTTCTCCAGCTCGTACAAGCCTTGAAGTATGAAGCAGCCGGAGAGGGTGATGATTCGTCCCTTGCACGTTTCTTGGTCACTCGAGCTGCGAGCAGCTTTGCACTAGGAAATTTCTTCCACTGGTACCTCATGGTCGAAATCAGCGACATGAGCTCCGATCAAGAACCCGAACATCGTGATCTGTTCGCCAAGGTCGAATACGACTTCATGGTCGAGCTGGAGAAGACACCGGAGGGTATCGACACACGCAACACCTTCCGTCGTCAAGGTGAGCTTCTCACTATCTTGGCTAAGATCTCAAAAGATGTACGCTTCGGTGGTGGAGATCGACCTACGAAACTTGCGCGCCTGAAGAAAGCTCTCGCAGACCCCAAGAATGAACTCACCAACTTTGAGTCTCTCCCACTTCCACTGGACCCCTCCGTCTATATCACTGGCATCGACTCGGAGAACTGCAATGTACTGAAGTCATCTCTTCTGCCCATCGTGCTCAATTTTCGCACTAACCACTCTCAAAACTACCCTATCATCTTCAAATTTGGCGACGATTTGCGCCAGGACCAGCTTGTGATTCAAATTATCACACTCATGGATCGACTTCTTCGTAAGGAGAATCTCGACTTGAAGCTTACACCTTACCGCATTCTCGCCACATCCACGTCCGCAGGTGCTTTCCAGTTCGTACCCTCAATGAGTATCGCAGCTGCATGCCAGAAGCACAAGGGTTCACTCCTAGCTTACCTTCGAGCGAACAACCCGGATATACATGCCGACCTTGGTGTTAAGAAGGAGGCGATGGACACATACATCAAGAGCTGTGCAGGCTACTGCGTCATCACATACCTCCTGGGTGTTGGAGACCGTCATCTGGACAACCTACTCATCGCGCCCTCCGGCGCCTTCTTCCACGTTGACTTCGGCTACATTCTCGGTCGTGACCCGAAGCCATTTGCGCCCCAGATGAAACTCTGTCGAGAGATGATAGAAGGCATGGGTGGCGCTACACATCCCAACTATCTCAGCTTCAAAGAGTACGCGTTCACAGCTTGGTCTACACTGCGCAAGTCGTCCAATCTGTTGCTCAACTTGTTTGCGCTTATGCAAGGCGCTAATATCCCGGATATTAAAGTTGAGCGTGAGGGCTCAGTTCGCAAGGTCCAGGAGCGCATGTGGATGGGTAAGAGCGAGGGTGAGGCGGCAGAGATGTTCGAACGCCTCGTAGAAGAGAGCATGGGCGATTGGAAGGCAGGGGTCATTGACTGGGCACACGAGTTTGTGCAGACGTATTGGCGGAAGTAGAAACAACACATTGCCTTGAGTCTATCGATTAGGAGATAGATCACAATTCAAGCAGTCGCCAAATCCAGCATCATGCGCGATACTCGTACGGGTGAAACGACTTTTCATATTGTCATGCAGCCAAAGATTATTGTCGACGTCATTTTCTGCAGCAGGCAATCCCAGTCGCTAAGTAAGTTCGGGCAAGGTTCGATCGCTTCTGATCCTGACTCTCTCGTCTGTCCACTCCAGCATCCTACACTCCCTACCGCGGATCCTGGCGACAGTTTCCTCATCGAAGGCCCTAAGCCAGTCGTCTGGGTAAGTTTGATCGCCCCATTGCGACCACAGCTGTGGAGTTCAGCAAGTGGTCTGAAGTTGAAAGCGTGTGAACGTACGACGCAATATCGACCATGCCGTGTATTCGCCAGTCCAGAGGCGCGATAGTTGGATCGCCATATACAGGGAAAGATTTGATCCCGAGCTCATCCTTATGGAGGGTGGCGTGATGACCGTGCCCGCTGTATCTCAATGCTATGCCGGCCAGATCGGGAGGGTACAGCTCTCACATTGACTCAGTCTTTTTTGCGACTGTTCCTCTTCCCCACGAGGCTTGGCGAAGCCTTCCATCATTGTAAGGATACTCCAGCTGCAGCAGGTCGTGCTCACTGATTGCGTCGAACTCGCAGCGCAGAATGGCCGTGAATCGTTGCCAATCGAGGATATCTCTTCCAGGACGTTGCTACAATGTCTTCTGCGATCTGCCAGACTTCTGCGTGGTCATGCGCAGAAACCTCATACTTAGTGGGATGGTGAGTTCCGGTTGGAAGTTTGGGGAAACTATTTTGTATCCTTCAGTGAAGCATTATTCATCTGCGGACACAGAACTAGACGAAATCGTTAGCGAACGCAAACCGGAGAGGCTCTCTACTAGTGAAGACAAGGCAATACTGTCAAGTTTTACTTCGAGCACGTCCTCAGATCAAATGGGAAGCGAAACCCACACGTCTGATCCGGTTCGGAGCACTTTAGTAAAGAGTACGGTGATGCAGGCCTTGCGGTACTCTGACTGGTTTCCTAAGTCAACAAGCATAACGTCATCATATGGTAAGTCGTCGAACCTGAAGAGCCTGAATGAACCTCCAACATTGTCAATT
>JUDZ01009697.1:0-48244 GCA_000812845.1 Stagonosporopsis tanaceti
CCCCTCCCCCTCCAACACCTTATAAACCTCCTCATACCTCTCCACCGCCCTGCCCACCGTATGGCCCCTCCCCCCCGGTCCAGGATCCATAAACTGCCTCACAACCCTCGTCTGCTCCCTACCAACCTCGAGCACACAACCCCCGCGCAGGTCCTCCTCCTCGCTCTCCAAGCACCTCAGCATCGCGAGCGCCACCTCCTCCGCAGTCGCCCACTCATCTGTCCCTTCGTCGAAGAAGGCCAGTTTCTCCGGATTCTCGGTCCACAGCGGGGTGCGGATGACGCCCGGCGCGACGGCGGAGACGCGGATGTTGTAGCGGGGCTCGAGGGGCGCGAGACAGCGCACGAAGCCGTTGAGGGCGTGTTTGGCGGCGTTGTAGAGCGGGGTGTGCAGCGAGGCGGTTTGGGCAGCAATCGACGAAACAAGCAGGATCCTTTTCGGCTGCCTCTCCTTCCCCTTCCCCTCCTTCTCTTTCTCCTTCTCCCTCCCTTCTTCTTCATCCCCACCCGACCCCCCCAGAAACGCAGCAATCCCCAACTGCGCACACCGCACCGCATGCACCAGATTCACATCCAGCGTCGCATACCTCCCTCCCCGCTCTGCGTCCCGACTCCTCCCTCCTGCGCCCCCGGGCAAGTGCCAGAAACTACTCCACGCCGGCTCGTACACACCCGCCCCCGGCACCACTATATCCACACACCCGAACGCCCGCTCCGCGGCTGCAAACATGTCGTCTAGTTGCGTCCAGTCGCGCACATCGGTGCGCTGGAAGACGGCGCGCGGGGTGCCGCCTGCGCTGGCGCCGGCGCCGGCGTGGTTGTTCTTGTCGTGGTTGTACATACGCAACAGCGCCGTCGCTTCAGGCCGCAGCGCGAGGTCCGCGAGGAGCACGTTGCACCCCCTAGCCAGCAGGAGCGAGGCGAAAGCGAGGTTGATGCCCGAGCCGGCGCCGGTGACGATTGCGGTTTTGCCCGAAACGGAGAAGGATGTCATGGTGAGTGTGTGTGTATGTGTGTGTGTATATGTGTGTGTATGTGTGTGTGTATGTGTGTGTGTATTTGCCAAACCTTGGGGGTGATGTCAAGGGTTTGAGGTGAGGTGAGGATTTTGATTTTGGATTTCGAGAAGCGCGAGATGCGTGCAGGTCTACCTACTGATATACAGCGTCTTCGCGCGTGTGTGTGCGAATCGTGGCATCTACACATGTGTGTGTGGTGCTGGTGCTGCGGCATACCCAATGTGGTAATGGTGAATGAGGGGTATGGTGGGGCGGCAGCGGCAGCTACATACACGCGTGTAGCTGTGCAGATCGTCCGGCGTTGGTAGCAACAGCAACAGCAACGTCAATCTGCTGCAGGAGGAAAAGGTGTAGGCATGCTGGCGACATCGCACGATTGCAGCGATAGTAGTCTCGAACCTGTTGTCCTGACAGTCGTTCCATGGGGGAGCACGAGTGAAGTTGTAGGTTTGTATATTGTGCAACTAGCGACTAGGAATGGATATAGTTGTGTTTGTATGGTCATGTTTGAGCTTCTCGCCGCTCGCAGTCCGTTTCTTCTCCGATCTTCTGCTCCTCAGTCGCGCGACAGCCACGGCGGTCGACTCAATTCCTCTGCCTTACCTGCCCATTGACGTCTGCCACCCCGCTCGCCCTCAGCGGCACGCCATTGCCCTCCTTCGCGCCGCTGACATGCGCCAACCGCACCAACTCATCCATCATCGCGTTCCGCGTCCGCTCCACAAGCGCATCCACATCCGCGGGCCCCAGCCCCTTGGTGGGGATGGCAGGCAGAATGCTAACGTCCACCACGCCCGGGCGCACAATCTTGTTCTTCATGTCCAGCACGTGTGTGTAGTTGGCACATACGACGGGGACGACAGGGACCTGGGCCTGGACGGCGAGATGGAAGGCGCCCTTCTTGAACGGCAGCAGTGCGGGCTCTGCGGCGTACGAGCGCGTGCCCTCGGGGAAGATGAAGACGGACTGGCGGTCTTTCTGCATGGTGGCAGCGGCGCCGTCGAAGGCTGCGCGGGCGGTGGCGCGGTTGGCGCGGTCGATGAAGACGGTTTTGCTGAGAGACATGAACTGGCCGAGGAAAGGCGTGTATTTGAGCGAGGATTTGGCGGTGACGGAGCAGTATTGGGGGAACATGCAGCCGAGCATGAGGACGTCGAGTTCGCTGTGCCGATGTCAGTGCTGGTCTCGGACCCCCAGAGTGTATGTGGTGTGCATAAGTAAAGGAGTGCAAGGGAGACTCACGTCTGATGGTTCCCCACAAACACAGCCGGCCTTGTATCCAGCGCCTCCTTCCCGCCCTTCCTGCCCCCCTCTTCTCTGCCCCCAACCTCATCCACCCTGAACGTCACGCCGGTAATGATCCACATCAGCCACTTGAACGCCCTGCCGACCGTCCACTGACTCAGCCCGCCATACCCAACGGCGCGCAGCGCGATGCTCGCTACAACACCGTAGCTCGCGCACACGGCCAGCATCACAAAGGCGGTGATGCTGAAGGCGATGAAGGAGGCGCGTTGGGCGAGCGGCTCAGGGAGCACGAAGGCCAGGCCGCGCAGCAGCATGGTGAGCGCGACGGGGAAGGCAGAGAGGTAGAGGAGCCAGCTCATGCTGGGTTGTGGGCGCGGGCAATTGGGCTGCGGTGTTGTGGCGTGGGCATGCGTTTGCGGGGGCGTGTGTGTGCGTGTGGATTGTTAGGTGGTGGGCGCGAGTGCGGGCAGTTGTCGGTGTTTGAGTGCGACGCGCAGACAAGCTCGGCAAGACACGAGCTTCGGAAGGTACGAGGTACGAGAGCTGCGGGGCGCGTGGTAGCGAGGCGTATGGAGGCGAGTGAAGCTCGAGGTGTGCAGTTCTGAGAAATAGCAGAGGTGAGGCTGGCCAGACCAACAGCGTATCGGTGTTGGTGCTAGGTCGAGTCCACAGCGGGGCCTACTTTTTTTGCACTTGGGTCCGAGGTCCGCTGCCCGATCTCGCTAAGCTGCCCCTGGCTGTGACGTCTTTCCACGGTTGCGTGCAGGTCAAGGGCCCAACGCGACTGCAAATAAAAGATGACGAGGAAGGTGAAGCTTGCGAGGAAAAGAGGAGTGTGTGCAAGTTATCGAGGTGAGACGGCGCGCGCTAGCTGCACACCTGCCTTCCTCTTCCGTCTTTGCACGCGTGATGTGGTCAGGGACGGCTGTCACATGTACCTTCACATGCAGACTGCTACAGGTCGGACGGCATGTGGGTTAATCGTCGTGCTGCAATGTTCGACAGAGTCAAGGATACAATAAGTCAATATGCGGTCAAGGTTACAATATTGTGATTTCTATTGACTACCCAACGACCCATTGACATGCACATGGAGCATCCGCGTCGCCTCGACTCGAGCGAGCACCAGCGCCTACTAATTCGAGATCAACACTCTCACCGTTCTCCTCGAGGCCGCCGTCCAAGCCGACAACTACTTTCTCGCAGTATGGCACACTCCCCGACGCTACTTTGGTCTCCACGAGCTTCAGCTTGTAAGGAAGTGCTGAGCTCGCCCCTGAAGCTGTGGCATCTGTGTTGGGCGCCGAGTCGCCTTCATTGCTAGCGTAGATGAGCCCCTCCAGAAGCGTGTCGTTGAATGTGCATCGCCACAGCGACTGTCCGGGTGGGAAGTTTGTGTGTCTAGGCTGGCCCTGCATGAGCGACGAATTTACCCTCTCTTGCCCGAGCTGGTCTTCTCGCAAGATCACGGTACGGTTGTACATGGCCGAGAAGTGGAACTGCGCTTCCTTGTCTGTCCCGTTCAGCGCTGTCAACGCGGTTGGTCCAATCTCCGGCGCCTGCTGACCGCAGTGGACACTTCTGTTCGAGGCTGGAGGGGGTCCCAGTGTCATCATGACCGCCGTTCCGTCATCTCCTAACGACGGCAGGATGCTAAGTTGCAGCAGGGTGTCTAATGCACACTGCCATGCTCTGGACTCATTGCTACGGGCAAGGCAAGCTGAGCTTTGCTGTTGAGGGTCATTAATGGGAACGGAAAAAGTCCCACGTTCAATGGGTCTGATCGAGCTAGTAGACGTGTCGTTGTCTCCCGTTTTCAGGACCTCGAACTGGTTGCTGAGGCATGTATTAGCTTCCTTCTCAACTGCAAGAGGGAGTGTCTTGCTCTGCATGTTTAGACTTCGTAGTCAACAACGCCATGCCCACTGTAAGCAGTACCAGGGCCTGTAGGCCCAGAACGGCGAGCACGCGGTACTTCACGGACAATCTCCCCCAAGTGCGGGCTGAGAGAGATGTCGGTATGCTCGGTAATGGCTTCTCAAGTACTTCTTGCGTGCTGATGAAAACCTCCTTTTCGTCCAGGTACGCGCTGACAATGGGCGCGCAGCGTATGCTGTCGTGCTCGAGCGGGACTACCTCAAGCCCGTCTTCCACATCTGGCGACCGTGCTGATTCTGAAGCTGTGGAGGCGCTGTGAGTCCGGACGGGTCGGTAGTGAGCTGGAAATGCTGTGTATATGCTAGGCAGCTCTTGGATGCTTCTGACCGATCGGCGTGGGAGCTGCATTTCTGTGAGAAGAGGTAATAGTGATTAAACGAATTGAAATATGTTAAACGATAATTGGGTTAGTCAATACTGGGCCGGCCAGAGGTAGAATCAAAGAGCGACGAGAAAGTGCATGAACGGAGCGTGCAGCCAGCGCATGCCCGGTGGAGATCCAGCAGCCTGCGACTATAAGCTACCATAACTCCTCAACAAGCCAAGGTACCTTGGGCTTCCTACCTGGAAAGCGGGATCCCACCGACTGCGCCGCAAAGCTGCTGGAGCTTCCTGGCCAGTGCCATGCCCCAGAGCAACAGCTAGTGTGCTGTGGAAATTATGCTACTGATGGTGCAAAAAGGTACCGTTTCGTTGCATTAACGAAGCAAACAAAAGAAGCAAAAGACCCAGAGAGGAAGTATTGGGTGGCGCTAAGCATTGGCTCTACGTTCACCATGAAGGCGAGGTGGCCCGTGCCTAAGCGCCTGGTCGATGAAGAGGCCGGCAGATCGTCAAAGGTACCGGTTTTCGACTTCGCTGTTTCATAAGGAGACCTTGACAACGACGAGTCCAGCATGGGTGCGGGTGTGGTAAGGCAGACGCGTCGGCTTGTGTTTGTGGACGCGTATAGCCGCCGTGAAGTGGCTGCATCGCGGGTCTCGAGACAACAGTGATCGTTGGATGACGGTTCACGTAGGCTGAAATACGGACACCGCATCTGGGCTGATTGAGGTCGCAAGTCAGGGACTAGATTCTTGTCGTGTGTGAGATGAGAGGAAGTGGATGACAGCATCAGGGAAGGATCGAGCGTTGACTAATAAGAAACTCAATGTCAGTATAATACCTGTAGAAATGTATGAATCCCCTAGAATCTAGTACGCTAGGTGGTAGATTACTTCTAGTCAGTCAATAAAGGTAGTTAGCTGATTAGTACCTCGTGTTTGTCTCTGCACGCTCAGTCCGCATTCGGTTAGCCGTGGTGCGGAAGCTTCCTCAACGCGCATCTATTCTCTACTTTGGTCCTTTGCGGTGGGCAATTCAGATGGCAACTAGTGGAATTAGAGCAGTGGAGAGAATGCGTGCGGTGTAGCTCTTGCAAGAAGTGCGCAAAGACTATCTGGCGCAAGGAGCGTGATTTTGTGGGCACGCAAAGTGAGCGCCCCACTCTGATGCATCTCAGCCGCACGTTGATCATCAGCGATGCATGTATAAGGCTGCCCTCACGCAGGTAGTTGTTATCTTATCAGTGCCTTCAGGTTTAGTCCAAGCCTGGCCAAGAGGAACAAAGATGGCGCACTATCTGGTCGACTTTGACTCGATCTGCGACCAAATCTGTGAACAAAATGCGGGATCACCTACGGAGAATACAGCTTTGGTGCTCACCGAAGTCTTCTCCGATGGCCAGTCGCGCTCTCGGCCTGTGAACCAAGAGCTTCTTGGATCGTACATCGAGAACGATTTCAAAGTTAGTACCACGAAACCGCGCCTGTCTACAAGCTGACAGTCCATAAGAATGGTTCGACAGCACACAACACGAGCACTTCTTCTAAGAGTACTCTAAAGCTGATGTGAGTTACCGCTATAACGTGAGTGCCTTATCACTGATTGACAGACATTCCATTCGACGTGATCGACAAAAAGATGGACGTTTGCTCCCTTTGACGGTCGACAGTACCACTCTCAAGCGGGTGGCCAAGTGGATCCGAATGCCTCTGATCTTTCCTCATGTGCTGGAGACTGGCACATCAATGTTTCTTGAATTTGCACCTTCAGTACCCGGGGTTGCAGAACAGAAATCAGGTCAAGCCAACGAAGATAACATTAGTAAGCTAAGCCGTCTCCATCGTAATACAACAGTGATAACTAGAGCTCATGCAGGTTTCATATTGCAGTCGGTCCCTGGCGGCGAATGGTCTTCATGCTTTGCCGCTTCTTTCACCTACGACTATGCTAGCCGTTGCATGTACGTATTCTTGCAAACCCACGGGACTGAGGGAGGCCCGTCCTTCTCTGAGGACATTGACATCCAGAGATTCGGCAAACAAGATCAATCACCCTTCCTAATACCTAGTGCAATGGTCAATGCCCACCTTGAGACGCGTGTGCGGTCGCTTGAAGGGAAGAGGGAAGAGATATTTCAACTAGAGCATGGCATGGGCGTGAGACAAGACTTTCCAAACAAGGTGAATCTGCACCAGCTTGACTACGATTACTTGACTCGTCAGATCAACAAATTGAACTCGGACTTGGCGTGGACCACACATTCCTGCAGACGCATCGGACGGCTGCTAGACTTCATGGACTACATTGCGACTCGATATGAAGAGCAGGCTAACCTCGCGGGCATCTCCTCAGTCGAGGCTCTGGGACTGAAACGGCAGCTTAAGAATTCCCATGCATACCTTCGTTCGTGAAATCTCGGGATAGAGGAACGCGTCGAGTACCTCTCCAAACGTCTCCAAGCTCTATCACAGAGTGTGAGCTCTATCTGCACTTCTTTGTGGGTCTCAAACTGAGTTTCTCCAGGTCTATAGCGGAATTGCTCAACGCGACTCCGCGAACAGCATCAGCATCGCAGAGACAAGCACAGATCTTGCCAAAACCTCGCAGCAAGTCGCAATAGCAACTTCTCGCGACAGCGCTGTTATGCGGGTGATCACCGCTGTCACTGTTGTGTTCTTGCCGGGCACATTCACAGCTGTAGGCACATGTGTTTGCTTGGTATCGCTCAAGCTGACTGGACTTAGACTTTCTTCAGCACCACGTTCTTCAACTTCGGCGACGGCATAGATGGCCGTGTCTACTCGAGGTGGCTTTGGTTGTATTTCGTGGTTACAGTGACTCTGACGGCGATTGTCATTGGAGGGACGTGGGTGTTGTGGAAGTCAAAAGAGAAAGAGATCATGAGACAGAGTGAAGAGGTAGCTGGCGTGAGCGAGACGGAGAAGTTGAATGGCGCCTAAAGACTAGAACGCGGTTGCGGACGACACGGTAAACGTTGGAGGACCCAATAGAGTTACAATGATACTACAGGGTACTGAAAGCACTCAGACTCGAGCTCCTCGTGATGCCCAATGTCACAAACCACGCTATGCCCATGCCAGCCATAAAATCATCGCCCCACGCGCGGACCTAACCAAATGCAAAGCAAGCAGCTGCCATGAAGTATTTAACGCTACGAAACGCCACTCGAGAAGCTTTACTTTCAGCACATCTCCTGCCCGTGGATGCTCGCCCGATTGCTCGCCACCGCGCCTCCCTCCCGCAACTTCACCGTCTTCAGTGTCAGACTCTTAGGCTCACAACCTGTTTCCGCCGTTATACCTGATCCAAATGCCATCGAGCTAACGCTTAGGCCTACCTACATAGCAGTGAACCGACGGATTCGAGTGTCGCACTGACCTTCTTTGCCCTATTTTGTACTATTCCTAGATCGACTCTGTAACTACCCCTACACTTGCCTCTTTAAAGCTATCTTAAATCTACAACAGTATAGCTTCTACTACTATACAAAGCTTTCTATCTTTCATAAGTACTACAACTAGGCTAGTAAATAGGTAGAGGTTAGGTAGGACCGTAGGAGTTAAGTACTATTACGTTATACTTTAACTCCCACGGTATAATGCGTACGGCATTTGCAGTCTAACACTTACTGTATCCTCAGCAGAGATGCTATCTTCCTCTATCTGCAGTTCTGCACTAGTGACAGCGACCAAATCAAGTAATAAAATCGAGCCATGTGGCTTCTCCGCCAATTAGCTACTCCGCTGACCACTTCTCGTCAACCGCATCTCTCCATGGTCACCTTCTGTGCGACTGCATCAACATACTATAATGTTATATCAGTGGAAAGCATTCAGGTTAAGCTGTGGCCCACTGAGAATCCCTCGGGTGTGAAAGTGACCATCAGAATAGTTGATAGTGTCAGAAGCATTTATCGCTGTATCGCGGTGCTGAACAATTGTAGGTGAGTGACAGTGTTTTGTGGCGTAGTCAGTGCCGTTCTAATAGGGTCAATCAAGCATAGTACTAACAAAGTGTGACTTCCTTTTAGTATTTTTATTATACTCTCTACACTTCGAAGCACTCTCGCATGAAAAGCCAAAAGCAACCGCGCCTACGCTGAAGACAGAACTGAGAAACGAAACAAACCCCACAGCCGCACTAGATCAGGGTATTACCAATGCCAAAGAAACATCGTATTCAACAAGGCCGTAACATCATACATCGTTTGACATTCCACAACAATATGTCCGCGGACTAAGCATAGCTTGATGGCGTGCGTCCAAACCTCAATCTCGGCTCCGCATCCGGATGCACACTACCACCCAGCGCTACATCCTCGCCATGTGCCAAGTCTGCATGCATCTGATCGTTTGACAACATAGCCGGCGAATCGCGGCGTTCGGTCGCCATCACACTCGCAAGTGCAGGATTCCCTGATCCCACGCCGCGGTCGCCCAGGTAGCTGAAGCGCCCGATCTGGCTGCCTGTTGTGGTGGCCTGGGGGCGCTGGGGCTGGTACGGTGCCAGGGGGAGGGTGGGTGACTTGTCGGAGGTGCGTTTGCTGTGGATGGAGGATGCGCTGGAGGGACGGCGGAACTGTGTGCCGTACATGCCCTGGGCGTCGACGGGGTGGTCGGCGCGGCCCTGGCCGTTGGCGACGAGGGTTCCGTCGGGGCCGCCGGCGGTGGCAACTGTGGTCTTCTCGGTAAGCTCGTGGGCGACCTTGTGGGCGTCGTATTCGTTGATACCGGCGGCGAGGAGGAGAGCCTTTCTGCGCTCTACGTTGGCGGCGTGGTCGTTGTCTTGGCCGGGGTTGGCGGTTTCGTACTCGAGGACCTTGATGAACTTGTAGAAGCCGGCTGCAACGATGGCGCCTAGCATGGGACCGATCCAGTAGATCCAGTGGTAGGAGGAGAAGGTGTGGTTGACGACTGCTGGGCCGAAGGAACGGGCCGGGTTGAGAGATCCGCCAGTGAAGTACACTCCAGTCAGCTCAGCGATGAAGAGCGCGAGTCCGATGCCTAACATGGGCGGTCAGTAAACCAACAATTGCAACGAGAAAGATGTGACTTACCAACAGGCGCAATGAAAGTACCCTTGTGCTTCTCCGCCGCCAGCATAAAAATAGTGAATACCAACTGCGCAGTCAAGAACATCTCGATGAACAGCCCCTGCACAACCGACGTGCCACCTCCAAGCGTCGTCCTCACATTGATCAACCCATCACGGGGAAACATACACGCCACCAGCGCCGCCGCCGTGACGCCGCCCAAGACCTGCACAAAGAAGAGCAGAGCTCCACGCACCCACGGCAGCGCCCCAATAAGACACATGCCCAGCGTGACAGCAGGATTGAACAACCCGCCCGAGATGCGGAAGAAGACCCACGCGTTGACCGCGAGCGAGAACCCAAAGCACAGTGCAATGTACTGCAGCTGCTGCGGGTTTGAGCCAATCTCGGCCACGGTCTGCCCAGAGGAGGAGGGAATGCTGTTCGCGACCTGGGTGCCGGAGAGCGCGAACCAGAGGAAGAGCACGGTGCCGACATACTCGCCGCACATGGCGACGAAGTGGTTGCGGATGTTGTCTGGGAGCTTTTTGAGCAAGGGCATGCGGAGCTCTGAGTCGGTTAGGTGGGCGCGCGGGTTGGCGGCCTTGGTGAAGGGGATTGCGAAGGCGCGGCCCTGTCTAGGTTCCTGGGGGAGTGTTAGTGTGTGATACGTCTTGTGCATGAGATTGGGTGGGAAGGCTTGATAGTGTTGCTGTCTTGGTATTGTAGTGGAGGGAACCCTTCACGGCTCGCTGGGTGAACTTACGTTGATATTCATGATGTCGAGGAGGGGCCTTGCCCAGGACTGCCTGCGAAGATGAAGGATAAAACCACCACAAGACGGTTCCAACAAACAAGACGTAGAATCAAAGTTGCCTTGGAGTCGAATTTCCAAACACACAGATGAGTTTCGTTTCCTTCTCCCACGGGCAAACACCCTTCATAACTCCCTCGCAACCCTGTCGTCATCACCCTCCATCCAGTATCCCTAGCCCAAACCCTCTCTCCCGCGCCCCAGCCCACATAAACCGTCATCCATCGTGCACTTAACCCTGTAGCCGCAGCTCTAGGACCATGTGTGTGCTGAGCCACATCTAATCTACATCCCAAAGCAGCAAAGCGAGCATGCTGGTGCCGATCCTCGAGGGCGCCACATGGAGAACGTGCTGCCCATTCGGGACGAGCATGAACTACTCTGGTGCTATAGCCGCGCTACGCCAGCGCTACGATGGAGCTAGGTGCCGTGGAGTGCTGGAGAGGCGAGATCCAGAGCGCGAGGAGGAAGGACTAGGCGGGTCTCAACGACGACACAATTTTTAGGGCGCGGGCGCCCCGTTACTAGGCCTGACGATGGGATTTCGAGATACGGACCGCACGCTGATTAGTAGGGTAGCCGTTTTGCCAAATCCCATCGTCTTTTTGCACGATGATGGCATGCTCGTCGGCCTCTCCTCCCAATATACATAGCTGGAGCCGTGCACATCCCATTATCACAAAATCGACATCAACCAGGCCGCCCACTGTACAATTTGCAAAACCGAATCCGCGCATCGATCAGCTGCACAGTCTCGATTCGCTCCGCCAACTTGCCATAAACAGGTTTCCCCCAACCCGCCACCACCAGAAGCAGCACACGTCGTTGACGAAACAAGGACCCCTGCTACTCCCAAAGCGGCCTGGGTGTCTGCATTACGTCGTTGGTGGCTGGAAACTCTCCGATCGCGCGACCACTCAAGCTGCGGGACCTCTGCTGAACTTTTACGCTTAGGGACGCCACTATGGACAGAATCTTGTGTGTGTGTTTGGTGTTCATGCGAAACTCTGGGTGGGAAGGCTTGGGAAGAGAGCGCCTGGATGAAGCTGACGAGGGGGGTCTGAAGGGTCTGGAGGGCTGAAAACTGACGTCATGCAGTTGCTGAGACGCATGAACGTTGAATTGGAGCAGCGCGAGAGGAGACGACGCAGACTAACAGGCGACGCCATCGTGCCGAGTACAATTACGCTCCAAATCACCTGATATGTGCCTGGCGTCCCCGTGCAGCATCTAATGAGATTCTACCTACTTTGATCACCAACGGGTGCAGGTTTGGATAAGGATTGTAGAGTACCAAATGCATTTGCTTATGTATCTAGCTCAAGCCCGCCGCAGCCGCTGCATCAACCCAGCTACCAGCACATCCTGTACGAGATGACCGAATCTCTGACTAGATGGCTGGGCGCAAGTGCCAAAAGGTGTCACGATGACAGGCGGACAGTAGCAGCGGCGTCGGCTACTCTTGCAGTATTCAAGTCACATACGAAATCTTCCGATGCCTGGACCTCAAGTGAGGCCGAAATCCGTCCCAATGCAAAGGGTATCGATGCTTACAGTCTAAAAGACATGCGCCTGGCGCCTTTCGGGAATTACTGGAGTCGAGGACTGTTGCAGTCGGTCGTCGACCGGGGAATGGAGTGAAAAAATGAACAAGGAATGCTGCGCTGTACAGTCAAGTCAATGGCGGAGGAAGGGCAAACCACTTCTCCGCCCGAGCTGGTCTACAATCTCACAAGTTGACTACCCTAGTATCGTCGTTGAGAAATTGTCGGCGGTATTTGGCAATCTCAACCGCGATACCATTGGGGTCTTTGATGTTCCTCTGGCGAAGATCCTTCAAGACGGTTCGCAAACCGTCGTTCCACTGTTGCTTCTCTGCCTGCGTCTTGCCTGGATTGGCGGTCCCGAGCTGAACGAGAAGTTTCTCACCTACATGGAAGATGTCAGTCTGCGTACAAGGGGCGGGCCGAACAAACGTGAATAGAAAGTCCTCTGTAACACGCACCAGTGATACCCATGCCCCGGAAATGCTGGTTTGGGCATTCAGGGTCGTTGCAGGATCCACCCGCAGATTCGAACGGGCACAAAGGCTTGTCAAGGTCAATTTGGTGACTGTATGTCATGGACAGGAAGCCGCCATCGACCTCTTGCGAGAAATTGGGGTGATAGCGATAAGACTTGAATATGCGAAGGGGACTTTCATAAGGAGTGAACGCGGGTGGCTCAGGCTTTTCCTCAACAGGCACCTGACACTGTCAGCATGACCTCACATAATGTGGAAATACTTACGTTGAGTGGCTGTTCAGCAACCGGCACGATCGCTGCCGATGTCTGTGATTGCAACTGAGGTGCTAGATCGTCAGCAATGTTAGCATCCTGTTGAGCCACCTGACTCTGTGACTCTGAGCTTCCGAGCTCTGACTGTGTCTCGCCGTCTGAATCAGAGTCTGAGTCATCGGAGGAGTCGTCAGAAGACGTAGCGATATCCATGGCTCCATCATCTGCGTCTTCAGGGGACGATGCCTCAGGCTGAACGTCTCCAGCTTGAGGGACGTCAATTGCAGACACAACCTCAGTCATCTCTTCGTCCACATCTGGCGGTTCATAGGCCTCCTCGTCTTCTGTTGAGACTTGCGATTGTCCGATAGACTGCGACTGGTCCACAGGCGGCTCTGGTAGCTGAGCCTGCTGTGATGCAGGTTCAGACACCCGCTCATCAATAGCAGATATGTTGACAGCCGTAGTCTGCACAACCTCTTCGTTCGCAACGGTTTCTTCTGGCTCGTACTCTTCCTCGTACGCCTCTTCGGACGATTCTGACATCTCAACCTCGCCTTCTTCAGAAAGTGGTGTAGCGGTCACGATGTTCTGATACGCTTGAGATTCCGGCGCTTGTACCGTGGAAACATCGACCTTGGTATTGATCTCCACAGGTGGTGGTGAGTAGAAGTCTTCTTCATCGTCCATCGGCGTGGCTGAGGCACGCTCGTTACGCATGTTCATGTCGCGTGGCGCCTCGATAGGTGCATTTAGATTCGTCGTAGGCCGCGAGTCTTGCAATGCAGCTGTGGACTGCTTCTGCACGGGCAGTGGTGCAGATTCAGGTGCAGTGCGTGCAAACACACTAGACACGCCCTGACCAAGTCCAGGGAGGAAACTGAACTGCGGGGGATCAGGCCGGCTTGTGACAGAAATATCTGTTTGCATCTCGGCCCGCCCAGTACTAGAGGCAGCTTCTTGAGTCAGAGACGCGGCCAACTCATTGGACGTAGTATTCAAGGACGACTCCTGCGCATTCGCAGTCTTTGGGAGAGATTCAGCATCGGGCGACTTGGCACGGTCGATCTCGTCTTTCGTTGCTTGCATATCAGCATGCGACATGCCTTCTGTGTCTATGCCAAGATCTTCCAGTTCCCTAGTCAACCGCTCTTTATCTTGCATGATGCGCTCGTTGTTTGCCTTTAATCGTTCCAGATCTTTAGTAAGTCGAGCCATCTCTGCCTCGTTGCTAGCGATCTCATCGTTGAGAGAGGGCAACTGTTCTTGAATCTCGGTTCGACGACGTCGCTTCCGCTCTCGTGATGAGTCTCCGCTAGAAGCGCTTGCAGCGGTGGGGATGTCCCCAGTCAAAGTGCCTGGGAAGGCGGTCGCTGATTGTTGCTTCGCAGGTATTCCTGAGGGCGTGTTGGTTGTTGCGGCGGCAGCTGACGCCGCTACGGTCGCAGCCTCTGCCGCCTCTTTAATCCGTTTCTGCTCCGCCAACTTCTTCTTAAGGGTCAGCTTCAAGGCCGCTAGCTCCTGCTCTTTTGTACTGAGCTCGCCAGTCCGCGCAATGGTCGCAGGCGTTTGCGGACCGGGCGTGCTGACGGCAGAGGCCGCAGCTGGCACAGGTGGACGAGGCGGGAATCCGGGTATGGACGCTGGAGGCTGTCGAATGACAGACGGACCTGAAGTGGCTTGGTCATCGTCAATGTCCATATCGCTTCCGTTGGACTCCTCATCGCTGACTTCAATAATCATGGAATCATCTTGGTATGTGTGCGGCGACTGGCCAAATGGGCGGTTGTATGGAGTCACTGATCCACGTGGCGTAGAAACAGAAGAATCAGAAGGCGCCGGACGTTTTTGTGGAATAGCCTGCGGCTGCCTTGAAGGTGTTGACACCCCGTTACTTGTAGTCGATGGCGCGTTCATAAACAACCCTGGTATACCATTAAACTGCGGTGCTGCAGAGCCTGCGCCGGGCGTCTGCGGATGTTGAACAGCGGAATGCGTGGACGCGGGCTTCGGTGCGGCGCTGTTGGCAGACCCGGCATTCTGCTTGCTTTGTGCCTTGAGTGCCTCGAGCCGCTGTTTGATCAACTCCGTCTGGCGTGCCTTCTGCTCGTCTGTGACCGGTGGCTTCTTCGTCGGCGTCATGGCTGCCTGTGGCGTGCTGATACCCGTTGCAGGAGAGCCAGTTGCCGCAGATGGAGACTGTTGAGGAGGGCTAGCTTTGGCTGGGCCAGACTGTCTTGCCAACTTGGCTGCCTTCAGCCGCGCCAGATAGTCTTTGCGATCTACAGGCGAAGGAGCAGCGCTTGTGCCTGACGCAGCAGCAATGTTGGTGGTCAGTGAAGGTACAGCTTTTTGCGGGACGCTCGTCGCTGATGTTGAAGCCTGATGGTCGGTCGACGGCTTTGTGGCAGCTGTGCCATTGGCTTTGGGGGGCGGGATAGGCTCAGGTTCAGAAGGCAGATTCATGTTGCGGTACATGCTCCTGAGAAGCTCCAGGTCGATACTCTCTTTGGCCAAGGCGTGGTAGCCGATGTTGTTCGCGTTCAATAACCGAATAAACTGCTTTACTTCCTCACGCTGTTGCTGCACCAAGTCCATCTCATTCACCGTTGTTTGGGCTTGCTGCGTGCGTTTTGCCTTGGAAGGTTGCTGTATTGTCTGCCCAGCGGAGGGCTTGTCTGGATTGTAAGCATCTGCGGCGTGTGAGGATGCGGCCGGTGGCTGAGGCGCAGACCGAGGAGGCTCATATCGTTGGCGCATGGCAATGCCTGCTGGACCTGACGGGGCACGCGAAATCGCCTCCGGATCGCTGACCTCGCCATCTTCCCGTTCGCTGTCCATCACTTCTTGCACGCGCTCGACTGGAGCAGCCGACAATGGAGCGGCAGTGGGCCGTGGGGGGAAATGCGGACTGAAACCGATCGGTGTGGCTGGAGATTGCGGTGTATGTGGAATGGAGGGAGGCGGGAAACCGAGACCGGGCATCGGTGGTGGCATCATGCCACTCTGCATGCTGCTCTGCATCAATTGTAGCCACTCGGGAGGCAGCTGCGGCGGCCAGCCTAAGCCTAGCTGAACGTCAGTGTCCGCAGAGACAGGGTAAACTGCCAGGCGATTCTTCACTCACCAGGAGCGGGGAATTGGGGCAGGTTGCGCTGGTTCTCTGCATGGCCTGGCTGTGGCGCGTATGGCTGTGGTTGTGGCTGTGGCTGTGGGGGATACTGCTGGAGACCGGGGAGAGTCCAACCTGGCGGCGGTGGAAGAGCTGGCGCTTGCCCATCATGCTGCGCGCCATATGGCGGCTGCTGTGGAAATGGAAAAGGAAAGGGCATCCCGGGTGGGAAGTTGCTGTTCGCCATCACGGCAGGAGCGCAGCGCGTCGAGGAAGGAGCTATCGGTATGCGCGCAGTTCAGTGCATCGAGCGGGAAAAGGCTTCGTCGTGATCTGGGGCCGCTACTGCAAGATGCGCGATGTCGACTGAGTGCGCTCTCACTCTGCAAGTGGGTGGTCGAGGCTCGTCGCGGGGAGGTGAGAGCTGCTGCCGCAGTTGATGATCTCCAAAATCAGAGGCCGCGGCGCACAGGTCACGTGCAGGACGCGCTCTGGCGGTCGTTGGTCGGCGGACGGACGTCGGAGCGCAGTTCGCAGTGCCCGGCGGTCGATCACGATCCAGGCCGAGAGTGCGTTGGCGCCCACGCTGGCGGCTCGCGTTGCCATAGTAAACAAGAGGATCAACAGCTGCCGCCCGCCCGCGCGCGTGCACGTCTCTCTCCGCAAAGTCATCTTGTATTACTTACCTGCGTCTCAGTTCACGCTGTACGGCGCATTGCTGCTGCATCATTGTACATAGTCCCTGGCAGCCTGCGACTTGTTGTTTTGCGCAGGCCCTCCCGTTCACCGCATTCCCCGCATGATGCGCGACATCGACACGCCCCAGTAGACCTGTCGCTCCTGCCGCCAAACGCAAAACATGAGCGCGCCTGCTCCCAATGGCCCATCTCGCGTACGGAACAGCCCCTTTGCGAGAGCAAACCCAGCGACACCATCGCCCGGCCCGACACCACGGCCGCTCTCCATCGCCGAGTCGCCTCATACAGAGTTCAAGATGGCGCACGCGCGGCATCAGTCCCTCACACATCTGAGCAGCCCGCCACTCAGCCGGAGCGAGTCGCGGCTGCGCTCCAACTCGAACCGCAACAGCATGCCCATCGGCACATTCGCGCCGCAATTTATATCCGAGGATACACCAGACGTCGCCAGACCAGGAGGGATCGTAGAGGGCGAGAACGACTTTTCTGGCAAGCGCTACGTCTGGCTGCACGACCCACAGAATGCCTTCGTGCGAGGATGGGTGGTTGAGGAGACAGCGGGTGGCAAACTGCTGGTGCAGTGCGATGATGGCACCCAGCAGGAGGTCGAGGAGGATGCCGTCGACAAGGTCAATCCAGCCAAGTTCGACAAAGCTGGCGACATGGCCGAACTGACGCATCTCAACGAGCCTTCTGTCATCCACAATCTGCACATGCGATACCAGGCAGACCTAATCTACGTGAGTTGGCGACACACAGCCCACGGGGGCTTCACACTAACAGCTGGCAGACATACTCCGGCCTGTTCTTGGTCACAGTAAACCCGTACTGTCCGCTGCCAATTTACTCGCGAGACTACATCAACATGTACCGAGGGCGAGGACGAGAAGAGACGAAGCCGCATATCTTCGCCATGGCAGATGAAGCCTTTCGAAATCTTGTAGACGAGGGCACCAATCAAAGCATCCTTGTCACGTACGTCTCTCAACGCGCAATCCAGAGATATTGCTAACGCTGCACAGAGGAGAATCCGGAGCGGGAAAAACAGAAAACACTAAAAAAGTCATCCAATACTTGGCTGCCGTTGCAAATTCAGACACTCCACGGGCGAAGACCGGCGCGAAGAACCTCACAAACCTGTCCGAACAGATCCTACGGGCCAACCCTATTCTCGAAGCCTTCGGTAATGCACAAACGGTGAGGAACAACAACTCATCTCGCTTTGGAAAGTTTATTCGAATCGAGTTTACTCGCACCGGCCAGATTGCCGGAGCCTACATCGACTGGTATCTGCTCGAGAAGTCCAGAGTCGTGAGGCTCAACGGGAACGAGCGTAATTACCACGTGTTTTACCAGCTGCTGCGTGGAGCGGACACAGCAATGAAGCAGGACTTCTTACTCGACTCGACCGATGTAGAGGATTTCGACTACACTAAGCATGGCAATGATGCCATTTCTGGTGTGGACGATCGTGATGAGTGGAACACTCTGATTGAGGCTTTCCACGTCATGAAGTTCACAGACAAGGAGCAGGCTGGCATTCTTCGTACCATCGCCGCCGTCTTGCACCTGGGTAACATCAAAGCGATCAAAGAAAGCCGGCGAGCTGACCAAGCAACGCTGGATCTCAAGGCTGAGGCGCAAGCAAGAAAAGTGTGCAAGCTACTCGGGGTCTCTGCTGATGACTTCATGAAGGCTCTGCTGCACCCTCGAGTCAAGGCTGGACGTGAGTGGGTTGAGAAGGTGCAGACACCCGAGCAGGTCAATCTTGCGATCGATGCTCTCGCGAAGGGTATCTACGAGCGCGGCTTCGGTAATCTCGTTGATCGCATCAATCGACAGCTGGACCAGACCGGGTCTGGAGGCGATGACTCGCACTTTATCGGTGTCCTGGATATCGCAGGTTTCGAAATCTTCGACGAGAACAGCTTCGAACAGCTTTGCATCAATTACACTAACGAGAAGCTCCAGCAATTTTTCAATCACCACATGTTCGTCCTCGAGCAAGAAGAGTATGCTCGCGAACAGATCGAATGGAAGTTCATCGACTTTGGTCGTGATCTTCAACCAACCATCGACCTCATCGAATTGCCCAACCCCATCGGTATCTTCTCTTGTCTCGACGAGGACAGTGTAATGCCCAAAGCTACCGACGCCAGCTTCACTGAAAAGCTGCACTCCCTCTGGGATCGCAAGAGTAACAAGTACAAGCGCTCGATGCTGACCCAGGGTTTCGTGCTTACTCACTATGCTGCCGAAGTAGAGTATTCTACTGAGGGCTGGTTGGAAAAGAACAAGGACCCGCTCAACGACAACGTCACGCGACTTCTCGCCGCGTCATCTGACAAGCACATCGCCACACTCTTTGCAGACTGCGCAGACCCGGACGATGAGGTTGGTGGGACCCGCAGCCGTGTAAAGAAAGGTCTTTTCCGTACTGTCGCCCAACGCCACAAGGAGCAACTCTCAACACTCATGAACCAGCTGCACTTGACACATCCGCATTTTGTTCGTTGCATTTTGCCAAACCACAAAAAACGACCCAAGCAGTTCAGTGCACCTCTTGTCCTCGACCAACTTCGATGCAATGGTGTGCTTGAAGGAATCAGGATTGCACGCACTGGGTTTCCCAATCGTCTGACCTTTGTCGAGTTTAGGCAGCGATACGAGGTGTTGTGCAAGGACATTCCAAAGGGCTATCTTGAGGGTCAGCTTGTCGCAAAGATGATCCTTGAGAAGTTGGGCATGGACAAGGCTCTCTATCGTGTGGGTATCACCAAAGTCTTCTTCCGTGCTGGTGTCCTTGCAGAGCTGGAAGATCAGCGTGACAATCTTATCCGGGACATAATGATCCAGTTCCAGTCTGCGGCGCGAGGGTTCACACAACGGCGAATTGCCAACAAACGCCTCTACCGTGCCGAGGCGACCCGGATTGTCCAGAAGAACTTCCAGGTCTACCTTGATCTCCAGTCCAACCCCTGGTGGAGACTTTTTGTTCGCATGAGGCCTATGCTTGGAGCCACGCGTCAAGCGGCTGAAGTGAAGAAACGAGACGAGATGATCCACCAGCTCGAAGAGAAAATGCAGCAAGAAGCTACGGAAAGGCAGCGGGTGGAGGACGACCGACGAAGAGCCGAAATGGACATTCAAAAGATCCAGAAGACACTCGAAAGCGAACGAGCTCTGGCCTTGGACAAAGAAGAGATTTTCAAGCGGCTGCAGACCCGGGAGGCTGAACTTGCTGAGAAGCTTCAAGGGGCCATTGAAGATCAGGATCAACTCGAGGACCAGCTGGATGCCTTGATGGAAGCCAAGAAGAAGACAGAAGAGCAGGCTGAGACCTGGCGCAAAGAGCTTGAGCAAGCCGGTCAGATCATCAGCACCCTTGAAACCGAAAAGCAGGAGCTTGATGAACAGATCGCACGTCTTGATCAACAGCTGCAAGACCTCGAAGTAGCTCAATCGCAGCGCAGTCAAGCTGAAGAGTCAATGAGCCAGGAAGTGAAGATGCTGCAGAGCCACCTGAGTCTGAAGGAACGAAAAGTCCAAGAGTTGGAATCGAAACTCCTCAAAACAGAACAGGACCTTGACATCAAGTTGGCAGCTTCGGACAAGGAAGTGCAAGCTGGCAAGAAGCAAATCAAGGATCTACTCGAAGAGAACCGACAAGTGCGTCAACAGATCTCGGATCTGTCTTCGACTTCCACCAGTTATGAGGACTTGATCCGTCGCAAAGAAAGCGAGCTGGCGATACTCAAGGCAGACCTCAAGAAATACGAATCTGATCGACAAATCTTCGATGCCGAGAAGCAGACACTGGCTTCGAAACACGATGGCGTCCAAAGCCGGCTACGAGATGCCAACGCGGAGCTCGAGGCAATGCGAGTCCAAAAACAACAGTCAGATCGCGAGGCCGCTGATGCTAAACGACTTCTTGAGGATCGGGAGACTGAGGATGCTCAGTCAAAGCTGCTTCAGGAGCAAATCGAGCAACTCAAGTCTGAGATGTTCGAGGTTCAGAAAGAGCTCAGTCGCGAGCGACAGTCCCGTGACGACGTGGAGCTGCTCGGTGAACACAAATACGACACACTCAAGCGTGACTTCGAAGCTCTGAATGATTCGAAGATCACCATCGAGAAGGAGATGTACGCCCAACAAGATGTCTTGCGACGCGCCAACGAAACTCGCACTGCCCACGAGCAAGAGCGTAGAGAGTATCAGGAGGAACTGCGAACCCTGCGCGAGCAGTACCTCCACCTGCAGGAGGAAAAGATGGATGCAGACGCTGAGGCCGAGCGTGTACACTCCCGACTGGCATTAGAGAAGCAAGCTGCCCAGCAAGAAGAACTTCAGATCAAAGACCAACAACTCGACGAACTGGAGGCGGAGCGAGACGATCTCGCTGAGCAGGTGCACAGCTTGACTCAGATGCTTGCCGATGCGGAAGGATTCAGGGAGCGCAACGATCAACAAAAAGAACGGCTGGAGCGAGAGCTAGTCACCATCAAGGGCCGGCTCACTGCATCGGAGAATGACAACCGCGCTTTGCTCAACAAGGTCCAGCAAAAGAACCTCGATATCGCGCGAACTAACTCCCGCGCTGGCGAAACTCAACGATCGAAGATACTGCAACTGACCAAGGAGAAGTCCAAGGTTGAAGAAGACAACAAGCGCCTGTACCGCCAGCTTGAGGACGCACAAGTCACCATCGCCTCGATGGAGAAGCAACGAGAGAAGCTTGAACTCACACTTGAAGACTTGAACCACGAGATCAACCGCGAGGCGAAGAGCAACCGCAACGCAGAGAAAGCGTCCTCAACAGTCAACCTTCAGCTTGCAGAAATCAACCGCAAGCTGGAGACGGAAAGGCAGTTGCGCACCCAGGCTCAAGCTAATACACGCGCTGTTCAAGCAACGCTGGACAGTAACAATCGCGAGCTGGAAGAGTGCCACAACCAGCTTATGCTCCTGCGTAAAGTGTTCGATCCTGAGTCTGCAGATGTCGCTATCGCATACGACGCTGCCAAGTCAGGCATCTCCAAGGCTGTAGATGTTGCCGAACGCCTGGAAGCTGCGAACCAAGCTTTGCGCGTAGCGACAGAGCGTTACAACCGTGCAGAAGCGCAATTGGACGACCTCCGGGAAAGGCATGAGGGCGAGCTCAATGAGCTGGACACCCGCCATGCCAATTCAAAGCGAGCTCTGTTAGAGGAGATGAATAGCAGCCAGGTGAACCAAGCGAATGCGAACCGATCACCAACACACAGGAGGTTAGAAAGCGAAAACCGTAAGCTAGTTTCGACAAGCACACCAACTAACCCGCGTTTCATCAGCAACGCAACGAACGAATCCGCCCGCTCCGACCGAACCGTCGACAGCGTCTCCTTCAACAACCGCATGGATATGGCTGCCGAACTCGAACTCGCACAAAACCAACTCCAGATGTCGGAGATGCGGAATGCTCATCTCCAAGGCCAACTCGACCAATCCCCTGTGCGCAACAACAGCTGGCAGGAGGAGAGCCCATCGATGAAGCGAGTACAGAAATTGGAGCGCGAGAATTTCCGCCTCCACGACATGCTCGATGACTCCGCGCGCAAGTTTACGTCCTTGGAACAGAACTTGCGCTCAGATCAACTGTCTTATCAGGAAGTGCAAACAAAGTCGCACGAAGAGCTTTTCGAGATTCTCATGTCTCAGGAACAGTCTCGCAAGATCATCGTACAGGCGCACAACAACGCCGTCAACGAGCTGGCAGATGCGAAAACCGCGTTCGATGACATCAAGCAGATGAAGGCAGCTTTGGAAGCTGAGCTGCGTGAGGTCTCGGGTGAGCTTGATAAACTCGCGTCTGAGCGCGAACAAGAACAAGCCAACCACAGTCAGCTTCTGCAAGAGTTCGCTGACCTTCAGATCCGGTTGGACGATGAGACATCCACTCTAGTTGACGTCCAATCTAGCTTGAGCTTGTACAAGAACCGTGCCGACGAGTACTTCAACAAGCTGGAGCAGGCTGAAATCTCGGTTTTGAAAGCTTCCCGTGCTGAGCAGTTTGCCAGAACACAGGCTCGTGAAGCTGAAGAGACCTGCGCCACATACATGGCTGAGCGCAAAGAGATGGATGGTATGGTAGAGGATTTCCAGCGACAGGTTCAGCAGTACGAAGAGCGCGTGGAGGATCTCTCGACGGACCTAGAAGCTGCATTGCAAGCCAAAAAGCGTCTCCATAACGAGCTCGAAGACTACAGAAGCCAGCATGCTCACGACCTTGAAGATGGCGAAACTTCTTTGGAGCAGACACGCAAGAAGTATCAGTCTGAGCTTTCGACATTGACAGGTGAACTCGAGCAGGAACGTCAAACAATCATCTACATTCGCGAGGAGAACGGACGCTTGCGTGAAGAGATTGAGGAGATGAGAAGCAAGTGGGACGATGAGGTCCTCAACTCGTCCACTTGGGCGAAAGAGAAGAACCGCCTTGAGATGACTCTTCACGTGGTTTCCAACTCCCGCGACGAGGCGGCGAATGCTCATAATGAGGCTCAATCCAAGATCGTAGATCTCCTATCTCAGGTCCGCAATCTCCGTACGAATGTCGATGATCTCGCCGCCGAGCGCGAATCCGCCATTGAGGAGAAGAAGCGTCTTGAAACTCGTCTGCAGGAGGCTGCGGACAGACTGGACGAGCTTTCACGATCCGAATCACCCGCAATGCGCAATGCTGCTGCGTACGATCGCGAGCTGCTCGAACTCAAGTCTGGTCTTGCGCAGCAGGAAGATATTGCAGCCGCTGCTGTTGGCAAGATGCGTCGTGCTGAAGCTCTAGCGCAGGAGTTGCAAAAAGACATCATTGCCGAACGCGAGGCCAATGTCCAGCTGCACAAGGAGAAGGGTCTCATTGGCAAGAATCTCAAGGATTTCCAGCTTCGTCTTGTGGATCTTGAGACCAAGGGCTACAGTGGTTCGGCCGGCAAAGACGTACGCTTCCTTCACGGACGGATTCAGGAGGTATGTTTTGATCGCTCCAACAAGGGACTTGACTAACATGTAATATAGCTCGAGAAAGCACTTGAAGATGCAGAAACGTCACGTCTCACCGACTCTCGCGCCGTCCGCAATGTCGATCGTACCGTCAAGGATCTGCAGTCACAGATCGAGCGTCGCGAGAAGCAGAACACCTCCATTACCGAGGATCTTAACAAGGCCCGCGACAAGATCTCAAACTTGCTTTCTACCATCGACGAACTACAGTCCTCCGACTCGGGTAACCAGCTCGCCGCTAAGCGCGCCGAGCGCGAGCTCCGGGACGAACGTGAAAAGAGCGTGAAGCTCGAGCGAGAACTCGAGAACTACAAGAACCTGCGTCTGGAGCGACGCAGCCAACTTGGTATTCCAGGGATTGCGGCTAGTGATGCTGGCGATGCGCGATCGAGGCGCGGTTCCAGCATCGGCCTGCTCATGGGGGAGATGGGCGAAGCTACGCCAGGCGAGAAGAAGTATGGCAGTTTCCGTTCCGGACTGCGACGTGTCTCTGGTCAGAAGGGTTTTTTGTAGTTGACGGGGCCTCTCAAGGGGAGGGGTCGTTTACGAGGTCCCAGGTCATACCTATTTCTAGCCCATATTTCCGCAGAGAAGAAGTAGAGGATATGGGCGGTCCTGTCACTACATTTACACAGCAAGAAGAGGGGAACAGGTTTCCGAAAACTGTCGCTACCACAGAAAGATCAAATCCGGTATCGAATTCAACAGCGCTGGTCATCGCTGGCGCAGGCATGAGGAGGAAGCATAGCTACGACACCGGTGTTGGGCTGCTGGACGACATCGAGGAAGTCGAATCGGTGCTTGAAAGAGGCTCTGTACTCGAGCAAGCATTTCTCGGCGACAGAGCAGACGCAGATTATCTAGACATGTACGAAGGAGAAGACGACAACGAGACGCTCGTCGAAGTTGACGGCGAGCTCTACAAGGAAAAAGAGGTTGAGATCGAGGTCTCGGACTCTGAAACCGAGAGCGACGTCGAGTCTGACGCCGGGCCTCAAGACGGGTGCGGTGTCAAGCGCAAAAGAACTATCAGGGTGGTTATACGGTCCAGGGCGTTTCTTTGAGCGCTGTCTGGTGGTATTTGGGGGCGGCAGGTCATGGCTTCGGCTGGATGGACCAGGGGTTTGGTTCTAGGTGGACTTGAGTTTGTGGCGTTCTTAGCGATATATCACGGTTGCGCTGCTGTTTTGCTTCTCAATGATACTCTTTGATCTTCACTTTCTCGTTTGTGTCGTGGTGACTTGCGTTGTGCGTTCTTGCCTTTACCTACTGTCCCACGTGGCGAGTGCGCTAGCGTCTGGCTCTTACCTTGGGGTGTATATATATGTACACCCTCACTTCTTTCGCTGCCTCCACCTCTTTTCCTCACCGCCCGACTCCGGCAGGCTTGGGCTTGCCATCTTCCTTCGCCTCTTCTCGCTGCATCTCGGTCTCTTTTGGTACTCCGTACTGTGCACGACCTCCTCTGGCCACTCACCGCACTCCTCTTGTTCGCCAACCATGAAGGTGCAAGACGAAGACGGCACGCCTGCTCCGGCTGTGCGGCCACATTTAACTGTCCACATCGTGCCTTCTCCAGGAATTGACGCAACAACGAAGCGCATTCTCGATATTTGTGCGAGGCTGACGCCGGAGCGACGTTCTGAGTTGCTCGCTATCAACGAAGAGTGAGTCTTCCCAGTAACACTCGATACCTAGCCGCTGATACATTGGATATAGGTTTCTTGAAGATGTTGGCAGAGACAGGGTCGGCTACTATATCACTCGACGTGTGCCACGCATCAAGACGTTTCGCTTCATGGATCTGCCTATCGAGCTGAGAATCCACATTGCGAAGTTTGTGCTCACGTCTGACGAGCCTCTTCAAGGCCGCTGGGCTCGTCGAGAAGATAACACGTTATTTGGGACATTTTACGGCATGGACGAACCTACTGCACTGACTCGAGTATCTAAGCAGCTTCATGCTGAGATGGCCGACATTGTCTGCACACATAACACATCGTTCAGTTTCGATCATGTATACACCATTCTTCTCTTCGAGCTTGACGGTCATTACAGCCATAACGAGGCGATCTTGAGGGTATTAGCGTCTTTCATTAAGGCTAGAGCAGATGGCTACCGGAAACACCAGATCACAGTCCGTTTCACCTATCACCTTGACATCGATTACCCAGATAATGACATCAAAACCCTTGATGGCAGTCTCGCATCGATGACTCAGCAAGTGCCAAAAGTTCAGTGGAAGATCATGCTCAGCACATGGTTTGTCATACGACGACTTCGCACAAGCACCAGACGTGTGGAAAACTTCAGAAAGACAGGCCATAAGCTTTCAGCGGCACTGGCGAGGTGGGATACGAATGGCGCAATTCGCCAATGGAAATTCTACCCACTTTTTGAAGCAGACGAATACGCAGAGGTCAAGGAGATTATGGCAGCTGCAGGTTTTGGAGAAGCCGAGAAGTGGATCGATGAAGGCATTTAGTTGCGTATCGGGAGAAGCTGTATGCACCTGAGAGGTCAGGCTAAAATGTTATCGTTCGACACTTTAAATCCATCAGATCATAAGTAGATACTTTAATACATGCGCTTTTGATCCCCGGGCCTTGCAGAACCCTCCTGAATTTGTGCAAATACCACACCGTAGACGCTCATCACCTCTTTCGCAAACAACGAACCAACAAACAACAAACCTCCGTCCTTTGATCTTTTATATCCAGCTGGTACCTTCACTACAGATGTCCCACTCCATCCGCGACATACCTTTTGGAGACACCGCCAAGGGCGAACGTGAGTCGCAAGCCGACCTAGAGGCCAAGATCGGGCTCATGATCGCCCGTCATGTCCCCAAAGCTGATAGTGCGGTTTACTTCCACCGAACGACGCGCGCGGGCCATGTCTACTCAGACAAGAAGACTGCGACAGTCCCAGGTCTTTCCGAGCTCACTAAGCTCGTCCGAATCTGCAGGAAACTGCACAACGAACAGGAACCTCTGGTCTGGGAGGTCGATACGCTGACTTTCAATTGCCCCCTCTACCTCGTGAGCCCATACATAAGGGTCTTGCTCCTCGATATGCACGGCGCTTGATCACTTGAAAAACTGTCAAATCATTCTTTGATAACGCCCGTGCCTCGAAGCTTAATCTGTCTCAATTATCGTGCTCGCTTGTGCTGTTTCTTGACGGCGCTGTTCGATGAACGATAAACTTCTCGTGAATATCAGCTTCGCTTCTGACGACGTCGGCTTTCTCTGGTGCATCGTGCTCAACGCAGGAGTCAAGTGAAGGACTTGAATCGGAACTTGCGGGACTCGGGTATTGATCATGATAAGCTGGAGCATAATTGGATGTGTGCTTTGCGAATCGTTGGTTCCCTCTCTCTTAGTCTCAAAATGTCAATCTTGGAATTCAGAGTGTCGTCCCCCTCTCTAGGGATTATGGAGCTCGTCAATTGTTGGAGGATCACTTCCAATGTGTTATGCTGAACCAGCAGCCTGCGCAGAAGAGGGATTCTGGCTAGCATGTAACGAGTTCCATCGGCTAGAAGAAAAAGCTTCTTTGTACACCACTGTGGTGCGCGAACGAGACATGGTTTTGCAAAACTTGATTTAGTGAAACATTATAGACCAGAATTGTACCAGCCACTGTGCGTAATGACAAGTTTTAGACAAAGTGAAAGCTATGCACGTGTCAGATCCCTATATCATGGCTCCCAGCTGCCCCCTTTCTACTCACACCTTCAACTCTTCTACACTCAAATCATCTACAGTCGCAAAATTACAATCTTACGATCAACACGCTTCCAAGCCATGTCGAATTCCTTCAACTCTGGAGACATGCAACAGGCACTTACACACGCCGACGGCCCAGCATACGCTAGCAATGATGATCAAGATATCGAGGCTGCAGTAGCGCAGTTTCGAGCATCATATTCGAACCTAACGTCTCTTCAACGGCTGGACCTGAAGAAGATGACCCTCGATTTCTCTCAAGATCCATTCTTCCGCCTGCACGCCAAGGCATACTACACGCCTCCAGCACGAACTGGCCAGCCGTTTCGTTTCATGGACCTTCCCATAGAGCTCCGGGTACACATCGCTAGTTATGCTCTTACAAGCCAGTCGCCGCTCCGTTGGACTTGGATCGACAAAGAACAGCCTGCCGGTAGCCGGGTAGCGACTTTCCGTCGTCTCGCGGAACTGTCGAGTCTTACTCGCGTCTCTCGTCAGCTGTATCATGAGCTCTCACCTATGATTAGGAAGTTGAACACTTTCGATTTCAGTGGGTTGGTAATCTATGAGGCAACATTTCGATTCAAGCATATGTTCGGAGATGCAAAGCAACATCATCCCAGTACTGTTCGTTTCGCCATGCACACCTCCACGACGCGGCGCAGTATCGTACCTTTGTTGCATGAGTTCTTCGGTAGTTTTACAGCCGTCGCTACAATGACGTCCGCACGCGTAGAACTAATGATCTACGACTGGCAGCGGGACGCCCATTCTGTGCTCGATCTATTCGATCTGGAAGCGTTCATATCAAACGGTCATTGCATTCAAGCGCAGGTAGCAGATCGTGGCGTCGAAGCCGGAAAGCGGACGTGGCGATTATTCCCCTACATTCACCCATCGTTCCGAGAGGAACTCATCGAGGCTTTCGTGGCAATGAACATGCAGGAAGCTCTTGGATGGATCGAATCTGGACTTTGAGCTGGAAGTTGAATGTCAAAAAGCAGATATTCCTTGTAAATGCAACACGGTACTGAATAGGGTAGCAAACAGTAATTGACCCAAGAACAGCTGAAGACTCATATAGTGAGCGCTCTGCGCTGGTTCTACATCAAAGAGAGCTTGTGTAAGATTAAACGTGCGAACTGGCTCGTGATCTCTGTGAAATATTGGTTGGCTACTTCGATCGACTGACGGCTGCACTACGGAGTTCTTGCTTTTTTCCAGCTCCAGCGTTCTTGTGCTAGAGAGGCACGTTACGATTCGCTCCATGATGTCAAGCAATTCATGTTCCAATGGGATATAATCACCATGTCCCGTGTGGCGGTAACTATGATAGAGTGAGCATGATAAGAGCCCATGTTTGGGGGAATCGTATGTGATTATCTGAATGTATTGTTGTGATGAGCTAGCTCTTTGGAGGGACGCGACCTAGATGGGATGGACGCCAAGGCTCTATGCACGTGACAATGTGCATGTGGGGCCAGCCGTCAGTTGCGGCGCGACTTCAACGGCATTGTTCACTTCACCGCATCGAACTTTTACACATTCTTGCAATGTTGGACTTCCTCCAAATGTTTTTCCCCAATAAGACGCGTACTAAGACTTCTACAGTCGTGCTTGAACCCTGCACTAAACACACAAGATAACATGAAGACAAGCAGATTTGCGCCGAAGACGCCCCGAGAGCAATTGCAACAGTCAAAAGCTGAAAAGTTGAGGCAGGACAAAGACAGGGCTACGCGACTCTTGTGTCGCTTACGCTGGAAAGCAGAGCTTCTCATGGTATCGTATTATAAGGCTCTGGAGGCTTTCCAAGCCAGCAGCCACCAGAGCGGAAGCGTAGACTTTCACAGAGATCTTGCTCAGCAAGCCGAGTCTATGTTCAAGATCGACTTCTTTGAATTCTACACGTTCCTAGAGCGATACATCACGACCTGTCTTTCCACTTTCGGCGTCAGCGTGTCTGGTTCAATACCACGAGAGAACTTCAATGCTCTGCGCTACATAACGAACCCAGTTCTCCAGCGTACACGTCCAGTAGCTTCGCATGCTTTCCACGCGAACCTTTTGGACGCCCTTGATGACGAGAATTGCCCCTTACACGACTCGTTGGGAGTCCCGGACGTACGAATCCAGCTGGGCCTGGCAAAAGATTATCGTAACGCATGGAAAGATGCGGACGAGAAAGAGAAAACCAACAACGCGGAAGGCGAACACGGCTCTTCTTCTAAGAATATCCAGCTTTCAGAACTGGAGCTAGAAACGATGCTCAGGGCTCTGATTGTTGGCTGTGCTCGTGCGAATGAGGCTGTTCAATTATGTGCGGGGCCTGATTTGAGCGGTACCAGTATCTCAAGTCAAGACTTCGAGCAAGCAGCTTCCTTCGGAGGTGGTATGGTCATGGATGACGTGCCTCTAGAGTATATGGACGACGCAATGGAGCTCGACTGAACATGGTGAAAAGATCATTAGTGCCAGCACCAGGCGGTTTCCCTGTCCGCTGGTCACTAGATTGGTAAATATCCAGTTCCATCAACTCATCGTAGCCTCCTGTGTTTTTTGTAGAAGTCTCAGTACATATGTACGGGTACAACTCGGGGTGAACTTGCTAGGTAAGGTTATGCGATTCTCTATGCAAATTGGTATCTAAAACGCAAACAGGATACAGGTTTACGCAAGCTTATAAACGAAAAGCTTCAGGGTACACGCTGATTCAAACAGCAATCTCCTTCGCCAGGTTGTGGCCCCTACTATTTTCGTCTTGGAGCATGCTGTCTGCTCTTTCTCTGTTGGCGTCTGTTCGCGGCGTGGCGACACTTGCCGTCTTTTCTTGCTCATACTCCCATTTGCACCTCTCCTTGCAATCCCAACAAACGCTGCGATTGCATACTCTTATGTCATATTTCCATTCGTGTCGGTTCAGCATCTCATGACAATGAGCACAATCTAATGGAATCACCACAGTCTCCAGATCGCCTCGCCTTCTTGCAATAGTCAGGCCCTTGCTTGTACGTGCCCTCATCCTCAACTCGCCATCAGCTTGTCGTTCAACACCATCGAACACGACAAGCTTATCGAACTTACACCACCAAGCTGGCCGGCTTCCAGCTTCAGTCTTTGCACGAACTGATGTGCTGGTGAATGCCTCTGCCTGTGCACCCGGCCCAGGGAGCAAACAGCCATTGACAGTTGCACGAGGTGGCGTGAAGATACGCACCTTCTCCTCCATATTCTTCTTCTTTGGCGACATGTTGAGTCGATCTTGCAAGAGCTGTGTGGGTGATCTTAATGCTGCCTTCGACTGTGTTTTTGAGTTACGAATGAGGTCGTATCGCATATCAAGCTCGGACTTGGGCTTCGACGGGTCTGATGTGCCGTTGAAGCCGAGATTCAACTCGGCGGGGCGCTGCAGTCGAGCAATCGAGTTCGCACGCTGAGGAGCGGCTGTTGTTGGCTTTGAGAGGGATGCCACTCGTGTTCGAAGAGGGGCACTGTCGTTCGAAACGATAGAGGAAGGTCGCGAGTGAGCTGGCGAGCTGTCGTTATCGGACATATACACACCCGAGTCTCGGTCGCGCGGATTCAGATCGGCGCTTTCCAATGCTCTTGATCGAGGTGTCTTTTCAATTGGAAGAGTAGACCCCAACTCCTTGGGCACAAGAGAAACAGGTCGTGATGTTACGGGGGGAGAGCTAATACTCTCCTGACTCGGCTCGACAATAGATGTAGGCCTTTCTGACGTGTGCACAAGATTCTCGGGTTGTTGTGACATCTCGCTCGCCACTTTGCTCGCCGTCTCGCTACTCATCATCGGGCTGTGGCTCACATCGTTACACTTGGGGGCAGCCGGTTCTTCAGGCACGATTGCTGGCGAGTGTTGGCGTGATGATGGTATTTCGTCATCCAGTAATGAGTTCTCTGGTATTGAATTCCCGCCCTGTTGTGGCTGTACTGAGGCCTCATCGGGCACTGTACGCAGGTCTACCGCGACTTCTTCCGAAGGCCCAATGATGGGTGTCTGGTCCCCTGGTATCTCTTGGGCATCATCATCGAAGAGAAACACCCCCGAATCCTGGTTGCCTGGGTTCAGGTCGACAGCTTCGGAGACGTTCGGGATGATCACACTCAGTTCTTCCTTCACTGCAGCGTCGCTCAGCAGCGGAGCCTGAGACTCGTCCGGTTTGGAGCTTTTCCAAAAAGCAAAAGACGGCATTATGAAAGAGTGTCAGAACAAGATTCAAGCGAAGGACTCCGAGTTGAACGGGAAAGAAGGACGACTAGTTTTGCATTGGAGGTCTGCAGGGCTCTTGTCTTCAAAAGGACGAACATGATCCTCCTTTTCATCGCTCGACGGGGGCTACTCCCTGCTTCTACTTGCCCACCAGCCGCATCACCGTTTCCTCTTCATTGTCGGCACACGCGAGCTGCGTCTGACCCGTCAGGATAGACCTGCTGGGGAACAATCGTATGGTACATTTTGATTGGTCGACTCATTCTGAAACGCGGAGGGCTGGGAAGTGTCGTGTCGCGGCCCCAACCAACGATGTTACAGAGGGGATTGCGTCTTCATGCGCACGCTAAATGAGCGGGGCGAACATCAATAACGGGGATTGTGGGCTTTATGCGGTGGAGTGCGGACGTTCCATGCCATCGAGAGATCGCGACAGAAGATTCCGAAATCTGACAGGCCGGGTATGAGGTGGCGCGAATATCGATATCAGTGCCGTTATGATGCGAGCTCTGCAAAGGGTACCGGACCTCGCTTCGAAGCATGTTACAACGGTGATGGCTTTGACACCAACGACTGCTACTCAGTCCTCCGAATGGCGCCAGCTCAAACCGACACGCGACGGAGAGATACGAGTAGCCTAACAACTCTCCTTGACAATGCGAAAAGAAGTAATACCGAAGCTATACAAGGAGAAAAGCGGGTGCTATATACGACTACTCGTTAGCCCACGCTATAGGGCGCTTGCGATAGGAAGTCTTCCTACTCCACGGTATTTCGAAGTGAGAATTCTATACTACCTTTGACAGTCATTGCACTCTTGATCAGCATTTTTCTGCCTCCCCCCACGTAGGCCAGATTTGTGAACGCCGCCTCCATCTGGCTCCAGCAATTTTCCGGTGCCCACTTCAGCGTCGCCGGGTCTTTGTCCTTTGAGTGCAAAGTATGCCAATCCTCTACGCATCAATCTCGACTCTGTTCTAGTCCACTACTCAGCCTCGTTTCCAAGTCGTCCTTCGATCCCCGTGGAATTTCAGATAGTACTTCTCCGAATTACTCTAAATTCGTGGCTGAACGTCAACTGCAAGTCACTCGGGTGGTTTCAGATCAACAGCTGGTCACGAGGTGCGTATAAGCTATACGCAAGTAATGGGCCACCTGACCCATGGCGTCTTTGTCGTTCAGCTGGACTTCATATTCGTGCTTCCAGACCAGGTATTGGAGAATGTTATTGGAGTACTTTTTTAACTTGACGTTGCTGGCTTTATTCTTTCGATATGCTTGGCAATAGCAGAGTAGTCAGATGCCGACATGACTAACTTTACAGCATCTTACGCCATTGATGACAACGTCATGGAGCTGGTGTCTCAGCGCCCAATTCCGCACTCCGGAATGCTGACACTTCTGGACGGTCATGCATCGACCGTATAGGTAGAGTTGAATATCTTTAGGAAGATGTGGTTTCGAAGCAAGGCTACGACAACGAGTGCCCATCAACACAGCATTAGTTGTAGAGTACCTTCCACATAATAGGTAAGGCATAAGTAAACCTAGCTGGGTCTGTGGCTGAGCAAACATCTGGTCGAGTAGAGTGAGTGGCTGGCTGTGGAATGTGGCTGGCGATGCTGGCTGGCCAACCCCTACATACCACGCAAAGACATAAAGGTAGATCAGACTGCACTGAAGACCGGCATCTTCTTTCTCTCATACTTCTATTGATCACCAAAATCTACATTCTAAGTCTTACAAGTAACCTCATTACCGCATCAAAGAATGAACGCATCAAGCCTGCTCGCTCATGTTGAGCAGATACTCGGTCGTGTGTACATGAACAAACTTGTTGGGATCGAAGCCCTGAACTCCGATCGTGGCGCGCCGATTGTTCACAACCAACAACTTCACCTTCTCCGAAGAAATGACGATCTTGCAATCATCGGCGACAAAGCACTCGATATGGTTCTTAGCAAGATATGGTACCGAGCCCGAGACAGTCAAGGTCTTGATCCGATCCGCTTGAATACTAGAATAGAAAACTGAATGATTACAGGAAACCACCTTGTCAAAGGAGATCGGACGCGCATCCAACAAGACTCGATATCCGAAGCATCCCTCGCCCGCCGTGGCTTCAATCTCGGTCTTGATGTCTACATCATCAGAAATGCAGGCACATCTAGCATCTCAAATCGGATGATGGCTACAGCTCTCGAGGCCATCATTGGCGCCGTCTTTGAAGACAGCAACAGCGACCTCGAAGCCGTTCGTGCAGTCATGGAGAACCTTGGCTTCTTCGACCACGAGCTTCTGGAGTACACGGACTGCACCTCACTTGCAGTCCTCACAGGATCTTCAATCGATGCCTAATGACTTGCTCGCTCCAGCATGAGGCTCTCGTTGGGCTCCTGGACGCGAGGCTCCCGTAGAGCGTTTGTGGGGTGGTAGAGGAACGTCATCAAAGAGTTAATTTGACCTCTTGAAGAAATTCTTCAGCCACTACGAAAACGCTCTAGGGGTGTCTTACGCCGAGGAGCCCGAAGAAGGCTTGCATGTGAACTGGGCCGGCTGACTGCTCTCGATGACCACGAGGTACTGAGTTATAAATGCCATGAGCTCCAAACAACGCTGACCAGAAATAGTGCAAACCCCTCCTCACAAACCCTTCGTTGAACTGCCTTAAGAGTGTTCTTGCGTCATGCGTTTTGAAACACAGGATCATGTATCCATTCCCCTCGCTTGGCAAATCTTCATTCTTGTCTTCGCTTCGTTGCTTTGCTGCTCCAGCAGTTGCCCACGGTCTTTACCAGCACATATCTCGATCTCGGGATCCAAAGAATGAAACAAAACCCTTGGGTCTCAAACTGAGTTCCTCTCCCAATGTTCTCCACATTTTAAATGAATTGTTCTCCAGTCAGACCCACTTCCTCGGCACTTCTAAAATTAGCGCTGTTTGCTCTGTATATTCCAGGTGTGTACTTGCACCACAGTATGTGAGTACGTGGATGTTGTATACAAAGAGGCGTTGGCGCACGCCTATTGGCTAGCAGACACGTGATGTGCTTACATTGCTGACGCTGGTGGTTACAGCCTTTTCAGCCTCACAGTCTTTTGAATCGCAGCCTTCAGCCTCGCACTTTTTCATTCTTGCGGTGACAAAACTCCATCAAATCTCAATCCAGCAGGATTTTGCTCTCGCAGCCTTCTGAGCCTCACCACGGTCCTATCTTCCTGGACTTATACGTATTCCCAGCCTCGTCATCTAAGCTGCTGAACCCCGTTGAACGTCTCAAGCTGCGCTCCTGACACGACTCACCTTCATCGTTGCCAGTCGCTCATGTAGATACCTCTGACAGAATGCGGGTTTTCAATGTCGAAGATCTCCATTTCAAAGAGTTTCAAAGTCTGCCAGATGACGACTACGCGATCTTCTCCCATGATTGGGTTGAAATTGAGATCTCTTACCTAGATATGATAGGCTGGGTCCATTTGAAGTTTTTTCCATTGAGGAAAAGGACGAGGCGTCCGCAGAGCTACGTGGCCGCAGAGAGCAAGCACGCAAAGACGGAATCAAGTATTTCTGGATCGACACTTGCTGCATCAACAGTGTCGATCTAGTCATAATTCTCTGCGAAAGGCTGGTCCATTGCCGCTAAAATTGACGAGCGCTAAGTTCCTGAGAATTGAAAATCAAGGCCTGGAAATAGGACTCCTCTATATTACCTAACCCAGTTTTAGACTACTATCAACGGTTGTCTGCGAAACTCATCTGTTCCCCGTTGGCTTCTTTCTGACATGTCGGCCCGTTCACCTTGCTCGTATGGCCACCGTAAACGACTGGCCGCTATCTTTGTCTGGCAACGATGGCCGTCTGCCTACCCTTGACATTGTCTCTTCCGCCATACCTGCGAGAAATCTCTGTGCTTTCACATCTCTTAGATTTTTGGCCTTGCCGTCGTTTTGATAAAAACCAATTGAACTTATCTTTTCAATTTGTGCACCCGTTTAGTTCTACAGTCTTCTTCTCAAATCCCGGTTCTTTTAGATGATTTCTATTGTCAAGTTCCTGCGAATCTTTGACACAGAGGTTCCACGGCAAAGCATATGGGCACAATAATAGGAAACGTTCTTTGTGCACTACAATTTCGATGCAAGCGATCTGTATTGAATTTCTAAGTGAACGAAGGTAGCACCAGCACGGTTGTTCCGCTTCGATTAAACACATCGTATTTACGTCATTGCTACTTCGTCTCTAGCAAAAGTAAAGTCATTAATTCCTCCCCCATGTCTTGGATCTCGCTTTGTGGTTGAAGCTTTCTGTAATGTATATAGGCTAACACTCAAGGTCCATCTGACTATTGCACTATATGACCCAACACGATTTATTCCAGATCCAGATCCACAAAACTAGCTGGTGACACATTGAACGCCTCCCCCTCCATAATTCCATGGACGTAGCAGTCCCCAATGAGCCTATATGTGTTGTTCGATGCAGGACGTATAACATATGGTACAGCGGACCCCAATGGGATATATACATAATCACCAACTTGAGCGTTCAAGCAGAACTGGCCGACATAACCATTTTCAGTCCTGCCGCGTCTTCTTGATAAGCAAACCCCAGAGGCCTGTGATGTGATGACCCTCGCATTCTCTAGCACCTCTAACGGGTCCTGGTTGACGATATCTTCCAAAGATAATGAGTCTAAGTAAGATCTAGGCGGCATTTGCTTTGTGACATCCAAACCCTTGATGAGACACAGAAGGGATCTATAAAGATTCACGTACGAAGGTGGCGCTTTTTCCCCTGACCGTCTGGCATGATTACATACCAGAGTCCTCCACACAATCGTTTCAAAGTCTTCTCCCGTTGGATATCGTAGTGTTTGTCCTCTACTTAAGAGCTGATAGAGCTCGGTGATGCAATCCGCGACTAATGCGATGGTCCGAAAACTGTTCTGCTGATCTTGACCGTCTGGCAAAGAGGTACCACTTTTTGTAATGGTGACTTCTGTAGATCCCTGAACGGAAGTGCAGGCCTTCAGACTTCGATTCATCCATGGGGGCTGATAGACACCGCCTAACTCGTCAATTTTGCCAAAAGTAAGTCCACGAACCCTGAGGACGTCTGAGTTGGAAGGATGTAGTTGAATGACAGATGTAAACGATGACGCAGCTGCAGCAGCTGGGTTTGAAACGGGGATTTTTTGAGGTTGAGGTACTATCCTTGGCAGCGAAAGGTGCCGATACGACCAATCCGGTACCCAAGAGGGTAAACTGAGACTATGTCCACTGGCGTTGTAAAGTACCTTCACTCCATCCCCTTGCGCGACAAAATGCCTAGCGAATTGTCGATAAACCACTTCTACAGGTAGCGAATAGTCTATATTCAGATTCGGGTCGCCCAACTCTGTTGAAAGTCCAAGCACACCATAACAATAGTCTTGAGGTCGAGTAGCTAAGGACGCCCTCGTGTGATGAAGGAGGTCTATTAACTTCCACGGTGTGAACTCTGAATTGGCCGGCTTGAGAGCATTAAAGAACAAGAGTTGTGTGACTGAAACCAAAGGATTTCCAGGCCTGGTAGGGTGTGACTTTGTTTTCGCTTCATTTGGAGTTATTGCTATGCCCAGGGTGTGTGCTTTGAAAATCGTATACAGAAATCGAGTCCAATTCATGACCCACTGGCCGCAAAAAACCTCCGCGGATGTGGCCAAGATTGCCTCCTGTATTATCCAGACTCGGGTGAACCATTCTCGGCTGATCAGGAGACGAAAGGCTTCCCAGGCGGAGTCTTGAGAAGATGGCAGCCCAAGCTCTTCGTACCTACTTGGAGACAATGCCTTGTGCTCAAGGAATGCCTCATTGTCGAGTACTTCAGGTTGTTCATATGCATTATCAATACGATCGAAGAGACTTGGTATTTGGCCACTTCCATTGTCCTCCCTTCCAAGATAGATTGTTACAAGACGGGAGCTGTGATATATGTGACGCATCAGGGGAATCTGAGTGGACTTCTCTCCTGCCGCGTCATCCTGGTCTATGCATAGCGCATCAATCCAGAAATATTGTAGTCTTTCGGGGTCTCTGAGCCGTTTTAATGCGTCCTTGAGATTATCGCGTATTCCCATGACACGGCCACTGATCCATACGTGCCCGGTCGTAGTATCATCACCCCAGGTATATGACAGAGCGGAATACGTGGGTTTTGAAGATATTGGAACTTCTAGGAAGCTACACTCGATTCGTTCCTCCTCATTTCCAGGAAAAACGGTGATGATACGGAACGTTGACCCGTCTGAAATGAGGGGTACATGCTTGTAGGCAGGGCCTGGTGCTTGCATTGAGAGCGTGACGAGGGCCTGATAATGATGGCAAGTAAGATTTCTTTGGCTCAGGTCAAGTCTTAGCTGTTGCAACGCGACGAGAATAGAGTTGGTTGTGAGCGTTTTGTCGCCCTCCGAAGGCTGCGGAACAGCTACACATGAAACGGCCCGTGTTATGATGGCTAACCTAAATTGGTAGGAGGCGCAAATGATCAGCCCCGCTTTTTACAGCGGCACACTGCTACCTTTGACAGGACATAGTCATTCTGTTTCAACCTTATTTAGTGTGATATCGGTCGGACATTGCAATAACATGAACTCTCAGGATACTGGTCTAAGAAGAACAGCCTCGAGAACAGAAGAGCGGCAAGGAGACACAAGCTCCAAGGAGAAGCGCTCTAGGGAGAGAAGAGCTCTGGAGATATATCTTCTGGTGTCTCTGAGAGAAGATTTATTCACTCTTTGAGCTGAAGTACCCTCAACGAGCTGAGGATCTTGCTAATACATATATTGAGAGAGAGATTTGCACGGCATAAAGCTTGGTCATTTCCTCTAGAATATGCATTAAACATAGTATTGGCTTTATTCGACGTGTTCATGTTTACTTAGTTCCACCATATCGCCTCCGATAGTCCGCCTGAATTGATACAGTTTATATGGTTCACAGACGTATAGCTTCCGACAACCCTGTGAGGGTAATAGATGTTGTATGAACAAACCGAACTACACTGAACTCAGCGAAGCTATCAATTCTATGTTTGGCGGTATCAGAAGCCGAAAGCCTGTTACGTCCACATGTTCGATGTCATGTCGCGGGAAGCTCTTAAGAAATCAAAATGGTTCACGCGCGGCTGGACTTTACAAGAGCTCATCGCTCCGTAGAGTGTTGTGTTCTTCGACCGTACCTAGAACAAGATTGGTACCAAAGATGAAACAACACCTGACATATCGAAGCACACCAAGATACCACGAGATTTCTTCTTGGGAAGAGATCTTGAAGAGGCAAGCATCGCTCAGCGCATGTCGTGGGCTTCGGAACGGACCACGAGCGAGGAAGAAAATCTTGCATACTGCTTGTTTGGAATCTTTGATGTCCGCATGCCACTACTCTATGAAGAACGTCTCAAGGCCGCGTTTCGTAGGCTGCAACTCGGAATCCTGGAAACGTACAATGACACAGACATCTCTCCATGGGACACGTCTGAGTGGGAGGAAAGCTGCTGCACATTCGGACTCCTCGCTTCTACCCCTGAGGCACTTAAAGATTCCTCTGATTTCATCTGTGCGCCGCTGCCGGTGGTACCTGGCTACAAAGAAGGTATTCGTACACTAATTCTGTTCAACAACAAAGGCCTTCATCTATCGCTACCGGTTCGCGAAACGTCCGATAAACGTCTGGAGGTGGTTCTAGGTTGTACCAAAGCGAAGCACGACGACTAGCGATACGCAATCGAGGTCGAAGACATATCCACGAATGGCGGAAGATATGTTCGCGTAGGAGATTTGCTCTTCTTGCCAAACGTTCACAAAGGCACACACTTCAAAGAACTCACCACTGAGATGAGGCTCTTCCGGGATGCGGAGTTTGTAGCACTCGATTCTTGGGCATACAATAAGAGCGGTTTTTAATAGGTAGTTCATGTTGCAACAGTCAAAACTGGCATCTAGCTAATGTTCATGCCACGGGTACCATTCCTAACACTCTCCAGCGATGCTGCTGGAAAAGTATGGCATAGCCAAAATGACAAAGAAGAGTATCGACAAGATACCATAGGCTGCGTGGCTGAAGTTGAAGCGTGATGAACTCGTCAATGCAGGCTACAAGCCGGTTCGAGAGACAAAGCTCTTTCCTCAGGAGCGGAACCTCTCAGTTGACTGAAGCATGTACTCTGAGTACATGGTGCCATTTGCCCGGTCGCAATGACTCTTATGTCCGAACATCTTCTGTCCTGTACAATCTTTGATGCACGATGTGACTGCTCCATGACTGGATCTTCAGGGTGTCTCCACCTTCATTGTGGCCGGCCTTGTCATAAGCTACAAGTTGTCAGTCGCGAAACGCAAACAATGGGAACTGGTACTCACGATGAACTCTAACACCTCATCGCCTCCATACTTCCTCAAGTCCAGCGCCACCTTCCTGACAGGCTCAAACCCATGTCTCGCATACATCGGCGCCCCCATCGGACTCGCCTCAAGATACGCCTCAACGCCCGCTTCATCCGCCCTCTCTGTCCCCCACCGCACCAGCATACTCCCCGCACCCCTCCGCTCATGCTGTGGCAACGTGACTAACGTGTCGAGAACATAATGCGAGCGATTCTGCAGAATATCGCGCTTGTTCTCATTGAAGAGATCATGCAGCGCATGGAACAGCTCGGGATCACTCTCTTCGTACGGCTCTGAGGGCTTAGAGCTTTCATCCACCTCCTCCCACGACCGCTCCGTCGCGGTGGGGTCTGCGGGCTTGACGCAACGCCAGCGTGCGCCTGCGACGATCTCGCCAGTGTGGATGTCGACGCACTTGAGGTAGAGGATGCCCTTGTTTACCACGCCATCTCGGATTTCTTCTGTCACTCTGTCGAGAGTCTGCTGGCAGGGCTCGCCGCGCGAGTAGAGGACCTTGTTGACGGTGGAGCGGAACACTTCATGTCGAACGCGCATGTATTGTTCTGCTTCCTCGGCTTTCAAGAGAGAGACTCGGAGGTCTGGGTTCCCCGGGGTTGTGGTTTTGGTCGGTGATGTCTTGGAGATAGCCATGATTCAATACAGGGAGGTGATATAAGTGGTTGTCGAGCGGGAAATAGGGTAGAGAAAGGAAGTGGAATCGGGAGGGGATGTAGGAGAGCCGCAAGAGCGTTTCAGTGTCACCAGGCTGGCGCTGCAGTCATATTCATATTGGGTCAGTTGCCTACTAGTACCTACTCTGCCCGGAACGACCCTTCGGAGTCGGAATAACGGACCAATCGAATCCGATGCTCTTGCACAATAGTCATCCTGGGGGTCATCTGCTGGTGTCTTTGTGCTCGCGATGCTGTGTGCGTAGGAGCGAACAGGTCATGTGATGTCGGCCTAGCGATTATGGCGTCTCAAGGACGGTGTGATGCTTGATAGGGTCGGCTTTGCGCGGTTCTAACGGCGGCTTTGACGGGTAGGGCGGGGATAGACGCCAGACACACGCGCGCGGTCACGTGAGAAGATAACCATCGTGATAGATTGGCGCAACTGCATACAGATTAGTATTTTATTCACAACTGGACGTTTAATCATAGTGGAATGGATCGTTTGGCGTGCGGTGTGGATGCGGAGGTGCTGGTGCTCCGCCGGCTGAACATCGGTCAAACATCCCTGCTAAATTTTTGTGAAGTTCTTCTTCACGAACGCGCTTGCAGCTGTACTCACACGCGCAATCGCCATTATGGCTCCCTCGAAGACAAAGACTGCTCCTCACAAGTCTAACGACCATAAGCGTTATCTTGCAGATAATGCGACAGAAACTGCAGGCTTCACAATCGATCTGAATGGCAGTGATGGGGAAGGGAAAGCACTACAGACGGTGAACAAGCCGAACGACAGCGATTTCGAGGGGTTTGGCAGTGAGGATGGCGACAAGAGTGATGATGGAGAAGAGGGGGAAGAGGACAGCGACGCCGAAAGCGTGAAAATCAATATTGCAGAGAAGAAACAGGAGCGTGTCATACCCCCCAAAGATTCGGAAGAAGCAGAGCTTGAACGTCTGATCTTTGGCGACTCGGCTGCCTTCAAAGAGGGACTCGATAACTTTTCGCTCAGCCGTACCGCCGGCATGTATGGCGATGCTTCCGACGAAGAGCAAGACGGCGACGCAGACCTCGAAAACGTAGCGGACGACAACCTCTTCTTCTTCGATACTGGCCCAGAGGCTGCGCCCGCTGGCTCGGTCGCTCTCGCAAAAGCAGACGATTCATCGGACGAAGAAGACCAGCCAGCATGGGACGATAGCGATGACGAGCGCCTGGTGGTCAGCCTTGCTTCTGTCCCTCAGCTGCGAAAGCTCAGGGAGACAGCTGATGACGACATGGTGAACGGCAAAGAGTATGCGCGCAGGCTGAGAAAGCAGTATGAGCGACTCTACCCAGCGCCAGAGTGGGCAGCACACGCGACTGGGAAAGCGAAAAAGAGGAGACGGACTATGGACGATGACGAGAGTGGTGAGGAGTCGGGTAGCGATATGGAAGTCGACGAGGACGATCTTTCCACACAGCCTCTCGCCAAGTTGTTGAAGGATGCAGATATCTTGTCGCGGAGCACAGCCAGAGGACCTGCAAAGAGGAGAAAGTTGCAGGCCGGTACAATCGATATTCAGAGACTGAAAGACGTCTCCAAGGCTGGTCCGGTAAGCAACCATTTCGCAGGACACCTGTGTATGATACTAACAAAAAAAAACTCAGTCTGCGGTTACTTCGCTTTCATTCCACCCTGCATATCCCCTGCTTCTTTCCTCCGGACCTAGTTCGACGCTCTCGCTCCACCATGTCAACCCGAACCCGCCGAATCCTAACCCTCTACTCACGTCACTACACGTCAAACGCACGCCACTCACCACGACCGCTTTCCACCCTTCAGCCTCAGATTCACGCATCTTCCTGAGTGCCCGCCGACGCTACTTCCACGTCTGGAACATCGCCACAGGCCAGGTCGAAAAAGTCACGCGAGTGTACGGCCATCAGCACGAGCAGCGCACAATGGAGAATTTCTCGCTTTCGCCTAACGGGAAATACATGGCGCTCCGTGGCTCTTCAAGGAAGGGTGGAGGTGTCATCAATATTCTTGACACACGGACGCTGCAGTGGGCCACACAAGTGCGCATTGAGTCGCGAGGTGGCGTCGCCGACTTTGCGTGGTGGCGCAATGGAAATGGTATGAGCATTGCAGGCAAGAACGGCGAGGTCACAGAATGGAGCGTCCAAGAGGGTGTGATTGGACGATGGAACGACGAAGGCGCTGTTGGCACTACGGTCATTGCTCTTGGTGGCAATAGTGGGCGAGATGACTGGATAGGCGGTGACCGGTGGGTCGCCATCGGAAGTTCCAGTGGAGTTGTCAACATCTACGACCGAAGAGCGTGGAGTGAAAACGCGGAGGACGTGAAGCTGAGCTCGAATGGTGGCCTGCCCAAGGCGCCGAAGCCATTACGGGCGCTGGGCAACTTGACTACACCCACATCGCACCTCACATTCTCGCCCGATGGGCAGGTTCTGGCTATGGCAAGTCGGTGGAAGAACAATGCGATGAGGCTGGTACATCTGCCTTCGGCAACAGTGTTCAAGAACTGGCCCACAGAGAAAACACCGCTGGGTAGAATTACGGCGGTGGCTTGGGGGCGGCCAACAGAAGAGGAGGAGCGCGAAGGCAGCCTTGCGCAAATAGCAGTTGCCAACGAGTCGGGTCATATTAGATTATGGGAAGTGAGGGCATAGGGCTGGAGTAGAACGATTTCGCAGCTTACGGGATCGACGCGAAAGACCACACAATCTATCTGAGTTCGACCAAACAACATCTCGTCCGTCTCACCGTTAACCTCCGTCTAACTGCCTGATGAGAGTGGATAGTGCTCGGCAACGCCTGCTCTTGCCTGAATTGCAACGTCCTGGGGAAGCGATCAGCATCCTCACCTCACCTTCACTTGCCCGCCGACCGTTTCCGTCAGATGATACCCACCTGCTAAACAAAGCAGTCGCAATCAATCATGGAAAGTAGGTCTCCAGTCCTTGCAAACAAGTCATTTGGACCTGTAGCGCTCGCTACACCACAAATATATCGAAGACAGCATACATTCACTGCAGAACACCCTAATGCAGACATTCTCGGAACCGCATCATAACTGCAGTATACTCATACTTCCGATAATGGCGAAGGGCAAAGGAAAGAAGAAAGCGGCCCGCCACCAACTTCAGCAAGAGACTCCACCAGTGAAAGATCGCTCGCAGCAACATGTCGCAAGCCGCGATGCTTCCCCTAGAAAGCGTGTGATCACTGGGCTATCGCCAGCAGCGATCGTTGATGATAGCGCAGCTCAGACGTCGTCCGTGGGAATGATAGCAACAGGCCGAGCCGTTGCCGAAAGTCCGCCGTCGAGTCCCACCACGACCAGCTCACGTCCAGAACACAGTGCCACGCTATTGGAAGGAAGCAAAGTGATGGCGAAGTCAATTCATTGTAACACAGAAGACACCGGATCGGCTGGTATCGACCACGAAGGCCCTTTTCAACGCATTGCTGCCTCGCGAAGCACGTCTTCTCAGCCCACCAGCTGCAAGTTTTACTCTGCATTTACTTCCACTGAAAATCTCGACTGCGAGACACATCAAACTTCGACGACCATAGCTGCCGAGAAACGCGACTCCGTGATCTCTACAACCTGGGAAGAGGCAAGAGTGGGAAAACTCCCTCAAGTCCAGTCAAAACAAGCTTCACGCCTTAGGAGATGGCACAGAGGGTTCAGACCTCATTCTTGGTGGCCATGCCGGTTGTATCGTTGGTTTCGGGTGCTCGTCATCGCAATCTCCCGCGGCTTCCAGAGTTCTCGATGGCTTGACTTCATTGTGACTTCCGGTCTTCTCTTTGCATGCGTTTATGTCGCTTACTACGCTATGGATTTTGTCTTCACAAGCCTTGTCAAAGGAGTCAGTGCGCAGGAACTTGTCGAAGCCGCCAACTGCAGCATCGTCTACGTTACCATTCCGGGTCCAATCATCACTGTTTCTCTCATTGCCGCTTCTCCAACAGATCCAGCTCGAGGCACATACTATTATTCGGTGATCCATGGGACGACAGAATGGCTGAACAGTGTAGCCCCACCGAGTCGATCCAGTGCCTTTGCCACTCTTACTTCCCCCCTGGCACCAGGCAGCTCCTCTCCACAGTCTTCCATGCCAGTACCAGCACTACCACCCAGCACGGTTACCCCGACACTTTCAACGTCAATATTATCTGGCATCGGTACCACCTTGACTACAACTATAATTTCTGGGGATTTGGTTATGGTCTCAACGATGACTTTGCTGCCGTCAACTATATCGATTACCAGTGCCTATCCAAGCTCAACGGAACTGTTGTCCAGTGCTCCCATTGCAACCGGCACCTCACTCTTGGAAACCACAAGACCGAACTCGCTGTCTTATACCTCACCATCTCCACCGAATCCGATCTCTCCGCTTTCCACCACAAACCTCTTCTCAAGTTCAGCAGCGATGTCCACGTCTCCCTCAACTGACACCACGAAAAGACTGACCGGTAGTATTGGACCACCAGGGCTCTCATCTAGTTCTTACAACACGCTTTTGCCGCCTGGAACAAGTACTAGTGGGTTCGCCACAGTCTCTAGCACCGTTGTTGTGATCACCAGTATCATACCTGGGGGATCAACAACTGTTTTGACAATCACATCTGTGACTTCAATTGTTGCAAGCCCATCAATCTTCTCGTCGGGGTTTGGCTTACCTCCAACCTTGAGCAGCTCTGAAGCACTCACAAACATTCCACCTGGTGGAACCACCAGTCAGAGCATAGACCCAGCCCTGCCACCGGGCGTTGCTTCATCAACGGGTTCCCCTGTCATATCGTCGTTCTCAAGTCCAGCGTTTTTAACTACGACGACAAGCACGTTACCGGATGGGCAGACCACGGTGATAATGGTCTCGACAAACTCGCTCAATCCCAGTCCGATAACAACCGTACCAGTCACCCTATCCTCGATATCACTGGTTACAACTTTGATTACTGTTCCTGGAGGAATAAGCACATCATCCACGATTACTAGAACTACACTTATTAGCGTCGTCACGTCAACCCAGGTATCTTCGTCGTCCTTCAACGCTCCGGGCGAAAGCTCACAGAATGCTGCAAGCTCGATGACTACGATCTCGAGCGGTCGTTTTACTGTCTCGCTTCCAGGACCTGTGATTGGGAGTAGTGGGAGTGATGTCACTACTGCAATCACGCGCTTAAGTTCCGGCCCTGCGACAAGTCTTGTGGGATCAGTGTCTCTTGCTCCTACGTCAAGCAGTACGGCAGCATCTGGACCACCTTTATCGACAACGTCTACCATTACCACCCGCAAGTCCTCGGTACCACTGTCAGGATCGAGCTCGAGTTCGTCCACGATGAGCTTATTGTCTTCCACTCCCGCTTCAGCATTTTCATCTCTGGCAAGCAGCTCACTGATTAAGTCTGGAGATCTGACTACATCTTCCTTGTCTTTACCGGGTACCTCGGTCTCATCCAGATCTTTCAGCACTAGATCCTCCGTGAGCTTGACTGTACCAATGCCCAGCAAACCTTTTCCAAGTAGCGTAGCCAGCTTCTCATCGGTCTTGTCTTCAAAGAGCTCAAGCTTGACACCGACTGCCAGCTCTTTGACATCAGTTTTCTCTGCTTCAACGTCTGGAGCGCCCCCGACACTCCCTCCTCTCGGGACCAGCTCTGTATCGACGTCTACGTTAAGTGCAACGAGCAGCTCTTCGTCGATCGCCACTCCTCCAGCCACGGTTACGACTACCCTCGTAGGCTCCATTCCTTTCACAGCCTCAAGCAGCACATCATCTCCATCAAGCTTCGCGAGTGCTTCCAATAATGCACCTCCATTTTTGACCACCACACTAGCTGTTTTGAATACTTCATTGAGTAGCAGCTCCGCTTCTTCCATGTCTTGGACAGGTTCTGCTTCGAGCTCTCTGAGCTCCTCGCAATCGTTGAGTCTGTCGGGTTCAGAGAGTGCAGGCTCTATATCTTCGAGCGCTTTGCCTTCGTCGATCATGGGTAGCACTCAACTATTTCCTGGAGCACCTTCGACAGTCTTTCTCAATACTTCGTCAATGAATACCTCGAGTACGGTTTCGAGTACTTCGTTGAGCTTTTCTACCTCTCTCCTTATCAGCTCGTCTGTCAGCGGTTCAGGAATGTCGTCTACGACAGTTGCATCGAGTGCCGTTTTGACTCCACCTACTGGTCCAGGCTTAAACAGCTCCAGCACCTCGCTATCTCCAATTTCCAGCACTACACTGACATCGAGTGTGGCGTTGACAACCGCGCCTGTCGTGGTCACATCTGCGCCGATATCTGGATCCAACACGACGTCGACTCTGCAGCTTCGTGCCCTGATGACGAAAATCGTCTCTTACGGTGATGCGTCTGTCGTTTTCGTGTTTCCCACGCCGACCATCGTGACGACCCAGTCGTACTGGACCGGGACGTATCCAACAGTCACCGGACCAGAGCCTTCTGAGCTGCAGACAGTATCGCTGACAACGAGGTCGATCCGCCAGACACCATTATCAGAATTGCCATCATTTGAGCTCTTCACGACGCCCGGTGGGTTCACGACTGGTACCGATGCAGCTGCGCGTGCAGCGGCAATACCGACAGATACAGATCAAGAGTTTCCAGCCGAGCCCACGAAATGCGGCGAATCTGGCAATTTCACATTGTCGTTTGACGATACGTCGGTCGGGTCCGACGGACACGATATCATCATCGTCAACGGGATGAAGAATCCTTACCACCACCTCTTCTACGCGAACGGCTACACATACGTGCCAGACAAATGGGAGCCGTACCCTGCTGTGTCGCAGCCGAACGTGGCCATGTTCCTACCGCTCACCGGGCGTCTCCTGCCAAACACGCCTTTCGCGGGGACGCTGCTGCCGGGCGAGATTGGCGCCGGCCCACGCGCCTCGGTCACAGCATACTGGTTCAACGCGTACTCTGGCTTCTTTGGCTGCGCCCTCAGCGGCCTCACCCCTTGCACGCTGCGCATCTCGGGGTATCGGTACGACGCGGTGCTGCAAGAAGAGGTTCTTGTCGTCGAGCAGAACGCCACGCTGCCCGCTTGCTTTGCGTACGTTGGCTGCAAGCTCACACATGTCGTGTTCAACGACCAGTTCAAGGCGCTCTCGGGCATTCGGGTTAATGCGTTTACAGCACCCCATTTGGGCATTCCGCAGGTGCATATGATGGATGATTTGCAGTTGGGGTGGTGGAATAATTCGTGTGCGGCGGGGATATGGAGGATTGGGCATTTGTGAGTTTGTGAGTTTGTGAGGGGGGTTTTGTGAGGTGCTGGATGGTTGGTTGGTTGGTTGGTTTGGAGGATGGTGTGTGTACATGTTATTTTGGTATATTTTAGGAGGTACCTAGGGTTATATGAAAGTATGTTTTACAGTATGTCACACGGGAATAGTGGCATGAGATGGTGATTATGTTGGGTGGTGATGAAGTGGATGGTGATGGTTGTACTGTAGGTAGGTAGTCTCGGCCCGTCGTGAACCTGGCCGGTGGTGCAGGACAGCTGCAGGAGGGGGGATTCACGCCACGTGCGTGTGTGCGACTATGTACACTCGGCTCTCACCCACGTGCGTGGAACCGAGGCGCTCGCGTTAAACATGTCCTCTCGTCACGTGCGTGCG
>JUDZ01009698.1:0-48365 GCA_000812845.1 Stagonosporopsis tanaceti
TAGAGCATGGAGCTGACTGCATGCATGCGCTGTGCATGTGTGTGTAGAAATGAGGAGCGACAGCATCAGGAAAACAAAGTTTGTGGACAGTATACGTAGACATTGAGATGCGGGGTCAAGAGGGGGGAGGCAGGCTGCTCACACCAGCCCCTCGTACATCATCAAGTCGAGAGTCATACAAGGAACAGAACAATGAAGTGTGGTATCTCTTTGATTGTTTCGTAGTCTATACGGCCTCGTGAGAGGACTGTGTTAACACTAATGAAAGCAATAATAACGTTAGTCTAGTAATTAAAAGCATATTCGTCAGGATCTCAAACCGTATCCTGACTTCGTGTCAACCAACATGGTAGAAATGCGGCGAAAACAGGAAAAAACGCAACGTGTACCGTGCGCGTGATGGACCGTGAGCTGCAATGCCCGTTATGCAAGCCCCTTGCTCGTTATGCAACCGTCCAGTACCAGACCCAACAGCCAGAACGCCAAGCAATAAATTCCATAGTTTCATTATCGTCATGCCATGCCGAAGCACTATGATTGCCAGTTGCCGAATTCGTAGAACCCTGTCTCCTGTGGCGAGAACTGAGTGTTGATCTGGGGAGGCTGCTGGGGAGGAATGTTGAAGCTCATCGATTGAGGTGTCTGCTGAGGAGCAATAGGATAACTCGGCAGAGGGTGCGACTGCTGAGCTGTGGCGGGGTGACGAAGTGTCTGTAGGGTCTGCTGAGGGTTGACTACCCTGTTGAGAGTTTGAGTGAGCTGCTGAGGGGCAACAGCGTGGCTGAAGTGAGGGTAATTGCCGAAGTTGAATGCCTTCAGAGTTGGTGTGGTTGGCTGCGAGTGGATGCCAGGCGAGGGAGGCCGAGAGTACATGGGTGTTGGAGGCTGTGATTCCATACCAAAGACCGTGGGAGGGTGATTGTACCCATAGGGCGTTGGTGCCGGTGCAGTGAAGTTGAACTGCGTGGACATGGGGTATTGTGTGTACACTGGGTATTGCCCAAACTGCTGGCTTTGAGCGGGCATTGAGCTTGGCATGTTCAACGACGGCGACAGGAGCTCAGCCTGAGGAGTCTCCTTGTTCTTGTGGTCGTCGGTGACTTGGAGGATTTCGGACAGACTCTGGGTAAGGAGCTCGCCGCTGGCGCCCCTAACTGTAAAGATGACCCGGTAGCCCACTGGTGTCTTGGACTCTTGGTGTCTGCAGTAGCATGCAATACGCATAGAGAACTCGACCTTCTTCGCGCCTGAGCCCCACTTACTTTCCGCCACATCAGCGTCTGCTAAACGTTTGAACTCTTTCTCGTTGACGATGATGATGCGCTTGTCATCATACGTGCTCCACTCTTCTTCTTCCTCTTCGTTGCGCTTCTTTTTGCGGCCGAATCGCTTCCTCTCACGTTCTTGACAGCCATTGCAGATGATGACAGCACCGCCGTTCTGCGGGTGTGCAGGGTCGTCTTTCTCCATCTCGGAGACGTCAACGCGAGGAATTCTTGTAGGGAAAGAGCCCTCGCCACGGGCGCGTGCCAGAGCGAGTTCCAAGTCCTTGCGTTCCTCCACGGCGACAGCGCAGACGAGAGTGAAATCGATGGAGACAGCTCCACCCTTTTTGTGATTTTCTCGAATCTCGTCTACGGTCGCCAGCTGCTTGGGCTTTGAGATTGTCTGACGAGCGAAGCGGGCCCATTCATAGGATTCTGGTAGAGAATCCAGAATCATGGTGACTTTGGTCTGAGTTTCGGCACGTGTCTTGGTGCGGTCCATGGAGACGTTCAGTGTAAGACTGTCTTCTTGCTGAGGGATGTGAATTGCTTCTGGGGACTGATAGCCATAGGCAGATGGTGCGGTCCCGGGAGTGTAAGCAGACATGTCGTTGGAGACTTCAGGCGAGCTGGTGCGGCTCTCTTCCCGAATGAATTCCCCAGGGGAGTTGGCAGTGCTGTAGACAAAGTCGAAATCCGCAGCAGGGGAGGGAGTATTGGATTCCGAAGAGTAGTTGTCGAGGAATGCGTCGAAAACAGTAGGCTCGATCTTGACCCTCTTTGCTCTTGTGGAAGGATAATCTTGCTCTTTGTGAAACTGGTGGAGTTTAGTCAAGTCGACGGCAGAATCCTTGTGCTTATGTACCAGCTCTTCCTCGGCGGGTGCAGAAAAGTCAAAGGGCTCGAAGGTGGTGGAGTTGGCTGCGGTGAAGGGCTGCTGGGCAGATCCGTCAAAGGTCAGGTCAGCCGGATTGACAAACGTCGAGAAATCCATGGCGAGGACGTGCAGCACGCCGGTGGGCTAGAGTGGTGCAGCGACGAGTCGGCTGCTCTGAGCTGTGCGGGCCAAAGTGTTGGAGCTACTGGCGAGGTGCAGTTGCTCGTTGTGGCCGTCGAGAGTGGGTCGCGCGAGACGAATGGGTGCTGAGCGCGGCCGTCTTGCCGTAGTTCGGACGAAGCGAACGTGGACGAGAGCAAGAAAGCGAGGGTGGGCCGTGGACAGGGCGCGGGCGATGCAAATAATTGGGGCTAACAATGGAACGCAGAACCGTGGGTGAGGCAGACGTCGCGAGCGCGCAGTGGTAGAGCACAGCGCAGCGCTGGGAGCGGTGATGGAGAAGCGGTGCGGAGCCGGAAGTGGGCCAATCACGGTGCGTGTGATCGCCTACCAGGGCGTTCTCTGGGCCTAGTGGGGAAAATGTTTCAGGGAGGGCGCCGCAAGGTGTGGTGTCGAGGGCGGCGAGGGTCAGTAATGGATGGCGACGGCAAATGGCAAATGGCAGATGGCAAATGGCAAGTGGTAAATGGCAGCAGCAGCGGCGGCAGTCGAGCAGGGCAGGCGGGGCAGCAGAGGAGAAAGGTGGGCTGCGGAGGGTGAATTGAGGTCCAGTGTAGGGGCGCGCGCGGCTTGTATTTCTCTTGCTAACACGCACCAGCAGCACCCCACTCCGACCGAAGGCTGCGTCGCTGGTCGCTCGTCGCTCGCTCGTCGCCGCGCTCTAAGCAACGTCAATCCGCCAAGGGGACCCCTGCTGGCGCACGAACACCAGCGTCCGAGGGCCTGAGTGCCCCAGAGCGCGTCTGAACAGTAGGCATGTACAGGTACTCGACGACACGACCCCTCGTGTGCCCGCACTGCGCCGGCTCACGGTGCCGCGTCGCCCATGCTGCCCGTTGGAGACACACTCACCTGGCCGTGCTGCTGCTCGCTGCTGCTGCTGCCGCGCTGCTGCGGTGCTGCTGCTGCGCTGCCCGCCTGGGTCGGCCGCGTTGCAGACGCAGTGGGCCTGCTGCTGCGCACAGTGTGTGCCCTCCAAACGGGCAATGCAAGCGTGCGGGAGATGTACCTGAACATCGCCGCCGTCGCGATGCACGAGCCGGGCACGGCTAACTGCGCTAGCTGCAGCGGCCGTCCTGGGCGGCTTTGGGTTTATCGCGCGCCGTGAGGGGTGACATGCAGCGCAGGCAGGCGAGGGCAGGCCCCGGCGGAAAGAGTCGGCTGCCGTGCAACTGCGCCGTTCTGCTCTCCTCTTGTCATCGAAGGCGAGGCACTGCAAGCACTGCAGGCATTGCAGGCAGGCACTGCAGGATGCTGCCCCATGAGCCATGGCCACGGCGCCAGCCATCGCCGCGCCGCGCCTGTGCGCTGATGCTGGAGCTGGAGGCTAGCAGCATCCTGCTCGCTGTGCCTGCCAGAGCCCGCGGATTGCCATCCGGCAGGCCGACGGCGCGCCACGCTTCCTTCGCGCTGGGCGCGTCTCCAGCGGACTCGAATGGCTGCTGCTGCCCGCCCGCCGGTCGACGTTCGTCGCCAGGCCATGCTAGAGCGCTCGTCTCGTCGCAGGGCTGAACGCTGCCTGCCACTGGAGGAGCAGCCCGCCGCGCCGCCGCCGTCCTCGTCCACGCCCACGCCCACGCCCACGCAGGCCACAGGCACAACAGGCGACGCGTGCACAGCCGGCACCCAGCACCCAGCACCCAGCACACGCACGCCTGCCCGCTCGATAAAATTCTGCGCCAGGCTGCTTGCTCGCGCTCCAATGGGCCCTGGTCGCGCAATCCGCCGCGTAACAGAAACCACCGCGCCATCAGCTCGATAGTAATAATCCTGGCCTGCTGTAATGCATAAAAGTCTGACCCCACGGATACTGTCCGCTAGCTAGCCCCCGCCTCCAGTGGCGATGCACTACCGCTGAGTTTTTCGGAATGCAACGACTCACAAAGCGACTTCGGCTTTCCGACGCCTGACAAGAACCGATCGCCTGTTCCCTGGCTGCTCTCGGCCCCCATTCGCTGTGTGTCGGCATCTGGATCCGCGCTTGTGCCGCCAGCGTCTTCAGCCTCGAGTCTTGGCTGGCTTTTAAGGTCATCGAACGTCTCACCTATTACGCGAGGCACCAAAGCTAATTATCAATTCGCGCCTGCACTATCTGTTGTAGTCAGGAACAGCGGTCTTTTCAGTTGCGACACGAACACGAAAAGGACAGCAAAGTATGTGTCACTGCAGCACGCTCTGACGCCATGTACTCGTCCTGCTGTCATCGTCGTGATTTGCCACTTGTGTTCCCTTCGACAGAACAGGTGGACACTGGAGACTCTTTTCGACCAGACTCCAACCCCGGAATTTAGGACCGGAAACGGTGGGTCCTGCGACATCCCCGCCATCCCAACAGCTAGAGTACGATTCAGTCAGAGCAAATCTCCACTACATCTGTCCCCGCGAGCTGATCATCATCCTCAACTTCGCAACGGCGTGCCGTTCTCGCGCGGAGAATAAACCTTGCGCTACGAACCATCAAGATGCCAGTCGGATAACCACTCCTTGAAGCAGCACCTAGGCCTTCCATGCATGCAGCTCGCAGCTGGTTTGATGAACTCATGTGGAAATACCACTAGTCTGCGGGTCCTGGCCATATCTTTTGCAGTTTGGCAGATCTCTGCTAACGTCGGTTGGCTATCCGTATGGATCACTGTTTTTGGAACGCTGCGGGTCCATGTCCGTTTTGGGGTGATCCAGTGTACAGGTATTCCTGAAACGCACCATCTCCGAACAGTGTGTTATTATAGTGGTGCAGATAACTACTATCGAACATACTCAGCTGCGAAAGTTTAATATGCTCTGGACGTGCATGTAACCAACCGTCTGGATCCGTTATTCATTGTCTTGTTTGATGGATACACTCAAACCCGTCTATGTCGCGACTTAATACAATCGTCACAACAGGATATCTCTTGAAAAGTACATGTTCCAACGAATCAGAAATTTATATTGCTTGCACCTGACTTCCACCGCTGACTTCCACCAAGCATGTCGCATGCCAAAAGCCATGAGATTTCTCATGCAGCTTTCTATCACATGCCATGCAAGTCCTGTGTCATGGGAACATTGTCGACGCACCCCAGATCTCAGGTTACTTGACAGGCGGCTGCTCCCCAGATCCAGTTCACCCTGCAGATACAAGTCCAGAAGTTAAACTCGACCTCAATGATTTCGTAGAGCGAGGCTGAGGTGCTGTAATGACAATCTCTGCAGCATGGACACTCTCCACCTGTGGTAATGAGTGGTCGACAATCGCTTGAATGGGTCCTGCATGAACACGACGTATCTGGCATGTCACCAGCGCTACAACGGCACACGGCAGCATGGTGGCTCGTGGTCCACGCGGTGAACTGTGAACGTCAAAGTCCATCGTACTCGGTCTCACAGCTGCATTCATAGCAGATGCAGGACATACCACAAGTCCGGCTGGACGCCCCGAAGATAGCGATCATGGATATACAGAGCATATAGGACAGCATGTCGTTGAGTTCCAAAACACAACCATTACCCTCCAGGCCTTAATCTTGGTAGGTCACCTCAACCATCCACGGCTTCGGACAACACATGTGCCGTCTATCGGTCAGTGCCGACTGGAGCATCGTGCTGCGAGCTCGCTGTTCTTCTCCACACAGATCATACAAGCTGCTGATGTTCAAACCGGCATACCGGCTAGGCTTCATGTTGCGTGCTCGGCATGCCGAAGCAGTGCATGGTCACTCCATGGTCCAGAGCCTTAGTTGTGGAGCAAGCTGACGTTCCCTCATCAGGTCTCCACTTGTCGATATGCTCTCATGCAGATAGCCTGAGCTGGTGGAGCAAACAGCGCACAGGTGAACTACTGCAAGCGCAGGTCAGGGAATGTTAAGGCCTACTGCACACTGCCGCTCATAGCCCAGCAGTGTACTCCATTAGAGCATGCACGTGCATCCGTAGGTGTCAATTGCCTGTGCATTGCCACATTACATTATTGAGTGGCTGGTGCATGTCCAAGGCTCCTTCGTTTTGATGCTCGCCTCGCCAGTGCCAACTAGGCTCCAGTCAATTCGACTCAAGCCCAAGCTTCAAATTTTCGCACCGTCACATCAGGCAACCAAGATACATGCGAAGGTGCGATTCCTCTCTCCCCCTATGGAGATCAGCGCTACCGTTATGCACACCATATAACGCAACTGCGCCAAGACTAAGCCCCGCGAATAGTTCATTGTTCTGCAGCACCACCCCAAGTCTGCAGAACGCCTTTCGCGTTGCACCCGGGGCTCGTCTGCGCCCAAGGCTCGTCTACGCTTTCCTCTGCCCCATAACTTCTCCTCATTCGGGCGATGAGACGGCAGCAGCCGTATCGATTGGACATGGCCATCGTTCTCGTCTCCACGTCCGGCTCGTTACGGCTTGCAGAGGATGCGATTGCTTGCTCGGCACGATACTGTACAGGCTCAACGGCTGCCAAAGACAGCTTAAGAACGGTCAGATATAGTCATGGCCACCAGCATTCTTGGTGCATGTCCCGTCTGTGTGATTGTGGATTTGCCCCTCATTTAATCCAATACATTTTCTATCAACTTTGGTGTCTACAACCTATCAGGTGTTGTCTCCAATGCACTTCGTCCAGTTTTGGATCCGGGCACGTCTAGCGCGATTGCGATACCTCTGTACGCGTCCTGCGAAATGGACCTTGCCACAAAAGACCAGCGTCCACGAACAGATCGTACAGCATTCAGGAGGTCCTTAAACCTTCTCCTGCATCCTAGTTCGGCTCGATCGGTCGGCAAGCTGTGTGTCAGCAAACGCTCCAGTTGTGAGCCACAACTTTCAGCCATTTCGAAGCCATCGCGCCCAGTCTCTGCCGTACATACATGGGGTTGGTTGCCCGAGCTACCGTGTAAGAACGACCTCATTCTCGCTTATTCCGACATTTGCCCAGCTTTTCGATCCGCCACGTCTCGCACTTGTAAAGAACGCACTGCGCCTCCAACTATCACGCCAGTCGAAAACTCGACCCGCGTTTATAGCGCGGCTAAGCGGCACTCCCAGTCGCTTGCGTCGCAACAAGCTTCAAGTCGCCAAGTGCGCGATCCCCTTTGGCGGACACGGAACCGAGTCCTTCTAATGGCATGGTGAATGTTGCGGCTGCCGTCTGTGGCTCTGCGCATTTCGGACTGTCGGGTAGTGAAGATCTGGGCCTGAGGTGGAGGTTATTGTTATGCGGCTCAAAATTTGCGTAGTGCTAACGGCGGGCCCCGAGACCCCACGACATCAATGTTAATGTCCACAAGCTGGTGTTTACCGTGCTGCCGTTCCAATGGTGCCGTGGGGTGACTATTGTCGGCAACCTTATTCTAGGCTGGGCAACAGCGTGGGGTGCAGACGCCGCGGCGCGAGGACGGCAATTGCAGGGACAACCTAACCTCCGAACCCGTTTTGTTCCCTGGAGAACAACTGGTTCGAGGCAAACAGATGTAGAGATACATCCAATACCCCGAGCAAGGGTACACGAATGTGGAGCAACGCGGGATACAAGCTGCAGTTCATGCAGGGTGGCTATGAAAAGTGGATTGAAGATGCTGTTGAGCAGAGGTCGCTAAAGCCAACAGTGCCGTTGAGTGAGTTCACAGCGCCATCAGCATCTCTAGCTTAGACGATAATTTTATCGTCGATCCTTATGTCGACAACACGCCATCGTGAGACAGGCCACAAACGTCCAGCAGCGAAGCTGCGGCAGCACAAAACGGGAAATCTCGCGATGAGCTGACCTGCTTTGAAGCTGCAGTGACACGACTGCTTATGCAATGCTTCCGCGGGTCAGACGAAACACGGTAATCCTCCGCCGGCATATGGGCTGCATGTACATTATGCGGAGATTTTTTTTTGGCATCCGCCGATGAACGACCCGGCCCGCTCGTCGTTCGTATCATGGACTATCTGCTATGTGCACTCTGGTACCACATAGCTGCTGCTCCAGCATGCCCTATATCTGGATTGGATCTACAATGCACCCGGACGCATCTTTGTGACGTCGGAGAGCACATCTGCCAATTGAACCATCCATACTTTGTTACTCTTCAAGTCCAGCACAGTCCACTTTGGCCGGTCTACGATAGGAAGGAGGCAATACCTTCAGCATTGCTTATCACCGATGTGGTGAGCCTTGCGTTCGAGTTGCGGTTTCCAGGTTGGGGCTTATGCATCTTACGGACACACAGAATTTGCGGAGAAGCTGTGGATCTTGGTCAGGTCATCTCGAACACGGCCCGCCGTTTGAAGTCTGGTAAGTCCAGCTCCAAGCATGATGTGAGAGTGGAAGACGAGCCTTCACATCCAGCTTCAACAAGGGCATATGCAGCATGTCCGTGCTGTCTGCGACTACGCGCCTGAATCTAGGATGGCTACCTCTACTTCGAGGAGTGGATGAACGAGAACATGTAAACAATTAGATGTGTCACTACTTTACTTCATAGGCAAACCCAGAGTTCTATTGATAACATCCATTATCTCAAGTCTCTGTGACATGAGAGTATGGTTTGATCAATCCGCAGACACTGATAATTAATCGACTTGGAAGATGTCGAGTGATAAGACAGTCCCGCGGAGGCACGGTCAAGCATATCTAATAGATACAACAGCGACCAACCAAGATCCTGACCTGTGATGCGAGCCCTAGACAGCCGAATATGGATACTGAGAAATCACTTCAAAGCGTCTCATTGGAATCATTCTCAGAACCGATATCAATGTCTCCCCATATCCAAACTAATGCACCACCTGAATCGTACACCTGCGCCGCCCAAACTCTATGCAATTCCAAGACCGCTCGAACGCCGTCATCATAACTCATTGGTCTCTTGGTTCGAATGCTGCATTCCCGAAGCTTCCGTAGAGGACTGAAGGCGGGTCATGGAGGGCTGGGCCGTCGTACGGGCCGTGCCGGCCATGAGGTCTGTAGTATGCATCGGCTTCCTTTCCCAGAAGTCGTCATTCTTACTGGCGGCCAGTTGAGGTGCAGGCGGCATTGCGTTGACCATGGCCAGTATGGCGAACAAGAGAATGGTGAGAGAGTGTCTTGTTTTCGGCATATCGTAGATTGAAGCAGGTAAGGGCGTCTGCAGCTGCTTGGGGGCTGTATTGGCGGGATATGGTGAAAACGGATCAGATTTATACCCAAGGCGCTCAACACAGTAGCAGTCTCGGAATTTGGACTATCTCTTATGGTTCAGGGTAATCAATTACACCAGCGTGGTTAGAAGACGTCGGGAAGAAGACGTGGACAAAGGACAATGGAATCGTAAAAGTTTGAGAATGCGAGAGACTGGATGAAAATATCTGCTACCTACCTTGCTCTATGGTAATCACATGGCGATACGTCGTTCAATTGCACGGTCACCGTACGAAGTGAGGGTGGTGAAGCACGTTGAGCGGCGCTTCACCTCATTGGTTCGTTAGCTCGAGCGATCGACAGGGCTGTTGGCTTAGTGCCGAGGTGCGTGCTAACCAACGCGTCTTCCTCAAGTTGCACGCGACACCTTGGTAGAGAAGCTCGACTGCGGCTCGAGAAAGTGAACACCATGCTGTCGCTACCACTGATCGTCCCGCGGGCAGTAAGTATACTCCAAAACATCTCTTAGTCTCAAAACAAACATTGCAAAACTGTTACTATGTCTCTGTGCAAGGTCCTCACACACTTGAGTTCAGAAGAGCTACTAACAAAGCTTCACAGGACGCCAGCCTTTGGCCCTCCCACCGCGCCACCAACCCATTCCCCGTAGATGATCCTTCCACGTCCCCTCCCAATGCCTCAGCACAGCAGCAAGCCCAGCAACGGCGCCCTACACACCGAACCTCGACTCTTCTTGCGGCTCTGACGCAAGATGAGAACACCATCGAGCAGCGCAAGATGAACGTGCAGCGCTTCGGCGCAGGCTGGATACGACCCCCAGGCGTGGCCAAGACACTCCAGGCAATCACAGACGAAGAACTCGAGAAGCAGGAACAGGAACTCATGGCGCGCCGGGAGCAGGTCATGCTGGACCTCGCTGCAGCACAACAAGAGGCTGCGAATGCAGAAGAGAGGCAGCAGAGGGAAGCAATGGAGGAGGCCGAGATGGGAGAGGAGGAGAGGGATCTAGACGACGATGTGCCTGAGGCTGAGGCCAGCGCGAGCGAATCCTCTGCGAGCGATGTCTCAAGTGATGACGAGCGGAGTGTCTCTGACACTGAGGATCTCGTGCGGGAGCAGGAGAGTATGCCTTTTAACGAGGACTCGTTCATCGAAGGCAGCATGGTCGAGGCGGAGGTCAGTGCTATGTTGGAGCAGGAAGAGGCAGAGATGGCAGGTGTGCTGCAAGACGAACGAGATCTTGACGACGACATCCCTGAAGCGGGCAGCTACGAACACACAGATTCCGAGTTGGAGGAGTCGAGCGACGACGGCGCTTCCAGCCGAGTGCTTGGGCTCAGCTCGGTGAGGACAACACGCTCGATGCGGCGAAGCTCTGGCTTCCAGAGTGCGAGGCGCAGCGCTGGTAGACGCAGTTCGGCGCGCCGCAGTTCCGGACTTCCTGGCACTGTAGCTGCACCCCAGAGCGTGATCTTCAGTCGAAGCATAGGACGTGGTATCGATCTCGGCCCCAATCTCGGCCACGGGCGCAGCAGCTTTGGAATAGACGGCAGCAGTTCGATCCTCGACAACAGCTCATTCCTGAGGAGTTCGCCGGCCGTGCAAAGAACGAATTTGAGAGACCAGTTCTTAAGGGCGGCGAGAGGTGGCCGCAGAGGCTGAGGCACGGAATAGGGTTGGCACGATTGAACGAAGTTATGACCATGCATTGCATAATGATCGATTAGACGTTAGAAATACCCAGTTGTCCACGATTGGAACGACAGAAATGAAGCCTTGCACCATGAACTCTCCATACCGTACAGACATGACGCTGACCGACTCAATCTTCCCAAACCCACCTCGGCTGCTTCGAACAACGATCTCCCCCACACCGTCCGCTGGTCCGATGCCCTGTACCCAGTCCTGGGTTCGAGCTACTGTCACTGTCCCCACCAAGATCAAAGAAGCGCGAGGAAGTTGCCCGTTTTTGCAGTCCTTGCGTGCGGACGCGGAGCCCCGAGGCTGTAAGCAGGGCTTTTACACGGCCGGAGTCTGGCGTATGCGGACGGTAGACTGGAGCACTGGAAGGCGCTTGACTTGCAGAATACGTAGTACTTCCTTCGTTCACCTGAAAAATCGTGCTCGGCTGGTTTCCTTGCGAACTCATCGGTTCTCTCTCTGTCCTGGTCTCCTTACGCGAAGGTGCGAAGGCAGCGTTGAAATACCCAGAAGGCAGTCCGGCAGATAGCTCGTCTTCGTCCTCGTCCGCGTCCGCAGCCGCACCGTCAACCTCGGTTGTTGCTGCTGTAGTTCCGGCGGCGTAAGTAGGCGAAGATTGCACCGGGTTTGGAGCGGAATCGGAAATGTTGGACCACATGTCTTGGAGAAGTTGGGGGCTTATACCAAGGCCGGGGTTATTTGGGGCGGAATTGCTGGCCGAAAAGCGTGCTGATGCTGGAGCTGTACTGGTGGCTTCAGCGTGGTCGCAGGGAATGGGAAATATGTCGCGAGAGACTCTGAAGTAGGCCATTGTCAATCTTCGAGGTGCTCTATTCTGAGGCGACGAATGTTGTTCAGATGCAATTGTTCAGATTAGTTGATGGAGTTGATGGATTTGAAGGGCAAGGGAATGTGCAACACTTTTTATACTTGCCTGTAAATAATCCATATCGTCTGAATAATTCTTCATGCAACCAGAGTTGCTTGGGTCAATCATTGTTGCGTTACTTTTGGTTGTGTAAGTGACCGACCGGGCTTGATCAGCCTCAACCATGGTTCACGATGCTAAGAACCATGAGTACAGCGCAAACTGTAACTGCTGATTAAATCCGTGGGACCCTGACTACCTCCACGGTGTTGCTAAAGGCTCATTCTTTCGAGCTGATACTCTCGACACTCGCACTGTAAGTCTCCAATACGCTGAACACTGTGAACGTAACTTCAGATTTCTCGATTGTCGTAGCCGGGTAATATGTACAAAACTAGTGGGTAGCAAAGATGTTCCTGGTCCTCAGGTGAACAGGTGTGTCGCCCTTTGGTGCATCTGGGATCTTCTTCTCGAGTGACTGCTCTTATTAGTAACAAAACCATGGCCAAGGCCGAACCGCACTCACCAGCTTGTCAAACACGCACTTGTTCAACCTCCGCTCCTCCGACCTGCAGTTCCACAGCTGCTGGTTGTGGTTCTCGAGGCACTGCCAGTGGGAACGGAACTGGTCCAGACACTCCTTGTTGATGTCGCTGATGCTGCAAAGTGTGAGCATTTCTGCCAGTCCTTCATAGTCCGATCATCCTTACACGCTCGCCGCACACCTGGTGACCTTACGACCCTCCTTCATACACTCAAGCTCTCCCCGGCCGTTCGACTCGGTCTTGCACATCATGTAGTCATCGTTGTAGGCCTTGCATCGCGCGCCGATGAAGAACGAGGCACTGAGGAGGGGTGCAGAACTGGCTCCGAGCTCCTTGACCTTGGGGATGTCGTCGGGCAGAGGAGTGGTGTCGATGAGGGCTTGTTGGTTGAAGCTGCGCGATATTAGCACCACTGTTCGACCGCGGGTCCGTGGAGAGAAGCATACCGGGGCTGACGCGACGACATTGTGGTTGTGAGATGCCAATGGCAGGCTAATTGCTCCCAAATGATCTGAGGTGACGACCGGTCGTCGCTGCAATTCCGAGGAGGCCTTGGCACACAAGGCTGCTCTGATTGGGCGCCGACCTGAAGCTTTCGACAATCGACAAAGTAGCCTGCGCCAAAACACCGAAACCCATTGCGGCCTCGCATCACTGCAACGCCGGCGCGCAAACTTTGAAGCTTCTTTCACTGTCGACATGCAGGTTGCCTGAGCTTCACCTTTCATTACTGCCACGCTCGCCGTTCTTTCGCCATTTAGCGCGTGCCCGAAGCGCGTACACACATAAACACCACTGGATCGCGCCTTTTGGATCTGCCGTCAATATGGCTTTTAGCTTCGGAAATGCCGGTGGAGAGAAGAAGACAGGCACACTGTTTGGAAGCACAACTGCGCCAGCTGGAGGTCTATTTGGCGGTGCATTGCAACAACCACAACAGTCGAATGCAGCACCTGGCTTATTCGGCACGAGCGCGGCAGCACCCCAGACCAGCGGTCTCTTTGGCTCGACTCAACAGCATCAGCAGCATCAGCAGCAGCCGCAGCAGCAGCAGCCGCAACAGGGCGCAGGATCGAGCCTATTCGGTGGAGGGTTTGGGCAGAACCAGCAGCAGCAGCAACCACAGCCACAACAACAGCAGCAACAGACCTCGAGCTTGTGGGGCCAGTCGCAGACACAGCAACAGCAACAGCAGCCCCAACAGCAACCTCAGCAGTTCAGCAACAGCTTGTTCGGCTCGTCACTGCAACCTGCGCCAGGCTTGAACCCCGTTCAGGCGCAGGTTCTCCAGCAGACTCGCGATGGGCTTCCTCAGCTGCGACAGTCGACCGCCCAACCATATGCTGGCGCTTCCATGAACGGTCACCGTATGTTATTCATCAGGTTCGTCATGATGTGGCTAAACAAGAACAGGGGAGAAGTCCGTCCAACAACAGATTCAGGTGCTGAATGGCAAATGGGACCCCGAGAACCCCGACTGCGTTTTTCAGTACTATTTCTACAACTCCGTCAAACCTGAAGAAGCACCGTTCTACGGACCTCAACCGGGAGAGAATGAGAGGAAGTGGGAAGAGGCCTTGTCGAACAAGCCTGCCCCAGGCGCTATCCCCGTACTTGCACGTGGTTTTGAGCAGGTAGCAGAGCGCATACGCCAGCAGCAGACGGCTGTAGCTGCACTCCGGACGCGCCTTCACGAGATTAACAACTGCCTTTCGGTACTCAAGGACACTCACGAACTAAATATTGCATCGCGCATTACCGAGGCGAAGCGAAAGCACATTGTATTCACACAGCGAACGCTAGCTCTGGCTACCAAGGTACAGATTCTTAGAAACCGAGGGTATGTAATGGATACACAGGAGGAGGAGCTAAGGAAGAAGCTTGTTGAGCTTGAAAAGAAGACCTTTGACCCTGTGCTTGGTGGGCGGCAGGAAGAGATCTGGGCGCGTATGTCAGGTGTGCGCGAGAGGGCGCGGATACTCCAGGAGGAGACAGAGAAGCTGGGCAAGACTCTCGAGAGCCAGGCAAATGGCGAGCTGCTTTCAGAAGACGATCAGAAGGCAGTGGAGAAGGTATGTCCAATGTTTCTTCATACAGCAAAACTAGACTAACATCATATGCAGCTTCTGAAAGACTACGACCGACAGCTGGAACACCTCAAGAAGTGGGTCGACGACACAAAGCAAGAGTACGACGAGTATGAGAAAGTCCAAGAACAGAAGCCAGCAAGACGATGAATACAGAACATTGGCATGTACGATCGGTAGAGTATTTATCAATTATCTCATTGGCGAAAAGTTTTGGATTGCAGGATACCATATTGTGGCTCATTGAGGCCATAGCATAAAGTCTAATGCCATTACTTGCACCCATGATGCCGTTGCATCTATCGTGATCCAGGTATCTCCTTGTGTATCGTCACCCCTTCCTATCGGCCCGTAAAGAGTTCCATTGTGTTGTACAGGCGCCTGTCCTCGAGCGCATTTATGATACAGATCGCAGTGATGCCGGCCGGGTGTTCGTACGAATGCTGCGACAAGTCTCGACTTTCGTGGATTGCAGTCGTTTAGATAAGCTTGTAGACGTAGTCAACGAGGAATGGCGCTTCGACCGTGTTAGTATGAAAACGATCCACAACATATGCAACGTGACTTACACAAGTAGAGCACAACAGCAGAAGCAGCTGTCCACTTGATGTCGGTCATGGTCTGCGCCTCGGCGCGCTCAAGCTCCTGCTTGGAAGGCTGCGGTGGTGCTGCGCATCAATCAGTCAGTTGGGTTGAATCGCCCGTACTATGGCACTAACCTCCAAACATCTTGGGATGTGTATGTAGTAAAGAAGGAGTTGAGGATTCGGAAGCTGGATGCTGTGGGATGTCGAAGATGACGTTCACTCGCAAAGTTTCAAAGAAGCATGTCGGTGTTCGTTTTGCCGATCATGGACGCTGAACACGTGCAGTCGCGTCGCATACTTTAATACCTGCATCGGCCACTGACCTTTGCTCAATCAATCTGCTCATGCAGGTCTTCGCTCCGGTCAATCCATGCGCGCCCCTTGTGCATCTATAGGTGGCTGACAGACGCCTCTGTACGAGCAAAGCGAACTCATCTCCTTGATGACACCACACCTTCTTCAACCTTGCTGGACCGGACGCGAATGCCCCTTGGGTTTCTGAACAAGGTTTCTGATTAACCTTGCTGATTAAAATTGCGGCAGTTGAGCTTCGGAGATTCTACGCATCTTCGCAAGGGAGCGTTGAGTCTCCAAGCCGTTATCAACGTCGCACAAACAGGAACACCAGAGTCTACAAGATGCTGTCACGCTGTCAAGCCAGCCACCAGCGGTGATCGAGCCCTGTAGATGTACAGCAGTAGCGAGTTTAAACGCAAGCCACGACTCCAACCTGCAGTTGATGCATCAGGCCGAAATTGTGATTGGGTAGACGGGTGGTCTGTCGCCTCCCCGCCGGACCGTCTGCGGTTGATGATCTCTATTTACCACATCAGCTCATAACATTATATTTATTGATCATTTGCTCCTGCGTTCTGTCTTTGTTATTCAACCATTGAAATTCACTCATAGTCACTCGTTTGCTTTTGCCATTCTTCACATAATGTTGCTCAAGACTGCAATCTTGGGTCTTCCGACTTACGCATATGCGCTTACCATCAATCCGACTACTGCTCCATATCCTAATGGCACCAGCACTTCTTCGGCCCCATCGTCAACCGGAACTGCTGGATCTTGCGCTCCGTACTGGCTCGAGAACATCAAGCACCAGGGCATCGCGTCTTTCAACCCCAATCCGGACAACTATACGGTGTTCAGGAATGTCAAAGATTTCGGTGCTCGAGGTGACGGAGTCACTGATGACACGGCGGCGATCCAGAGAGCCGTAACACAAGGCAATCGATGTGGACCAAGTGCATGCGAGTCTTCTACGAACACGCCTGCCGTTGTCTATTTCCCTGAAGGCACTTACAAGATCTCTCAGAGTATCATAGATTACTATTACACCCATGTATGTTGCTCAAGTACTTAGATGGAGCCCCACTAATCCCAACAGCTGATTGGTAACCCCAACTGTCTTCCAACTTTACTTGCAACCTCGAACTTTACTGGTCTCGGATTGATAGACGGCAGCCAATACCTGAGCAATGGCACCCGTCCCGGACGAACTGGATTCGGACCGACCAACACGTTCTTTCGCCAGATCCGCAACCTTGTCTTGGACATGACAGACATTCCCGCGAATGTATCAGCGACGGGTGTACATTGGCCTACTGCGCAAACAACAAGCCTTCAGAATGTCGTCTTCAAGATGTCTGCGGCCACTGGCACCCAGCACCAGGGTTTGTTTATCTCAGAGGGATCGGGTGGTTTCATGACCGATCTTGTATTCGAGGGAGGAAATTATGGCTTCAATGTTGGCAACCAGCAGTTCACCACACGCAACTTGACCTTCAACAACGTCGTCACGGCTGTCAACCAGCTATGGGACTGGGGCTGGACGTACTCTGGGATCACGATCAACAATTGCCAAATTGGTTTCAATATCTCTGCTGGAGGTCCAGCAGACGTCGAAGTTGGATCCATCACCTTGTTCGACAGCGAGATCAACAACACGCCCATTGGCATTCTGACCGCCAGAACCGACAATTCCGAACCTGCCAGTTCCGGAAGTGTGTACTTGGAGAACGTCAAACTAGATAATGTCGATGTGGCCGTTGCTGGACCCAACTCGACCTACCTTGAGGGCACTTCTGGATCTACTGTGATTACTGCTTGGGCTGATGGCCATCGTTACTTGCCCGAAGGCCCCGTTCAGGCTCGCGGCCCTGTCGAGCCAAGCAAGAGGCCGGCTGAACTGCTCGATGCTGCAGGAAATTACTACACACGCTCTAAGCCACGGTATGAGGATCTGCCGCTGTCTTCGTTCCTCAGCGCTCGGGATCTTGGTGCTTCTGGTGACGGTGTGACTGATGATACTGCCGCTCTCAATGCTGCTTTATTGCGAGCCAAGAACGAGGGCAAGGTCCTGTTCATCGATGCCGGCTACTATAAGGTCACTGGAACGATCTACATCCCTCCGGGTTCTAAGATCGTGGGTGAAGCTCTTTCTGCTGTCATTCTCTCTGCTGGCGATTACTTCAACGACATTGACAACCCCAAGCCTGTTGTGCAGGTCGCGCAGCCTGGCGAGCAGGGCTCGATCGAGTGGTCCGACACGTTCATAAGCACTCAAGGGCAGCAAAAGGGAGCAATTCTGATCGAGTACAATCTGGGTACATATGACGCAACTCCAGCTGGCATGTGGGAAGTCCACACTCGCATTGGTGGCTTTGCTGGTTCCCACCTTCAGACAGAGCAGTGTGAGAAGACTCCAGGCACCAAGATCACGTCTGCGAATCTAGTGCAGGAGTGTATTGCCGCATATATGTCTATCCATATCACCAAGTTTGCTACCGGTCTTTACCTGGAGAACAACTGGCTCTGGGTTGCCGATCACGACTTGGATGATGCACGCAACAACAACACCCAGATCACTATCTACGCTGGTCGCGGTCTGCACATCGAGAGCCAGCGTGGCCAACTATGGCTGTAAGTCTACCTCCACATTCCCTTATCCTCCCCTCTAACATGACCAGATGGGGCACAGCCGTCGAACACCACGCCCTCTACGAGTATCAATTCGTCGACACGCGTAACGTCTTCATGGGCCAGATCCAAACAGAAAGCGCTTACTACCAGCCCAATCCCGATGCCACCATTCCCTTCCCTCCAAACCCTGCGCTTCATGATCCCGTCTTCGCTCCTTTTGTCAATGGTACAGGAAACAGCACCGCCAGCACGGCGAGTGGATGGGGTCTCCGCATCGTTCGCAGCAACAACATCCTCGGATACGGCGTGGGGTTGTACTCGTTCTTCGATAATTACAGCACCACATGCTCGGACGTCGGTTCGGGTGCGGTGTGTCAGACGCGGATCTTCAGTATCGAAGGGGATAGGCTCAGCCATGATATTGACATCTACAACCTCAACACTGTGGGTTCGACACAGATGATCACCAGGGATGGAGTGGATTTGGCGAGCAATGTTGATAACAACGGCTCGTATGTGGACACGATCAATATGTTTAGGATCGACGCGTTTGGTTTGTAGCTGACGTTTGATGGGGGTGGTGTGAGTATCTATACATGAACACGAGTGCGAGGCTGCTATGTTGCTTTGCGGGTCTTCTTCACGACCTGTGTGGACATGTTTCGAATTCAACACCTTTGTACATAATTTGTCAAAATTCTTCAATGGAGTGTACAAAGAGCGATAAACAAGTAAAGTCCCAGACATGTATGCTTTTCAAATCGTATCGCGTGGGAAGACAAGAAACCATCCGTCCTAGTGTCAGGGCACCCGCTGGAAAAGGCCATCATGTACGATTATTGTACCGGCGGCAAATCACCGGGGTGCTTGTTTCCGGTGCAGAGCGGAGCGCCCCAGAATCTCCATTGATGGTATTATCGAGCAGAGAGACTGAGCATAGCTTGATACTCAAGCCATTTCCACTTCAGGATGATGCGTGTATGCAAAGAGCAGTAGAGACAGCGAATAGGTTAGCAACTAGAACATGCGCTGCGTTAAAGCTCTTTTAGGCTAATAACGCAAGGCTGTCGAAAGTCACAGTCAAGCAGTTGTGGGTTGTGAGAGAATCGAGTAACGTCAGAAGAGCAACACTACTTGTTAGCCTGCTTGCTTTTCCACTTCAATAGACACTAGGTGAGCTTTCTGTCCTATCCAATAGCGGAGACGGTACGGCCTGTGATGGAGGCCAGTTGCCTACACCAAACAATTGCAACTAATGAGCTTCTGAAGTGAAAGGTCACGGTCATCAAAACTGCTCACACGTCCAAGCACAGCGTGGTAAGATGAGCACAAGGATTCTCTTTCAGTCATGATATATTCTTTAATCGCCCTAGACCATTCATCAGGCCGAGCAGACTATCTGTGTCATCTTGCCAAAGAGTCTTACTCCTGTTCGAAGGCAGCGTTGCATGTAAACACGGACGCCGGTGCATGTGTACGCTTTCCGGGCTCGAGTACGCGAGTGCCAGACCGGGAAGTTGACGTAGGATCGGGACATTGCCGCCCAATATTGCAAATGGTGCTTGTGACATTGTAACGATGGCATCAGGTGGAGATGTAGCGAAATCGGGTATAGTGTGGTCGGACAGTAAGCGCATCGGTGGCTTGAGAGCCTCTACTGGTCGTCCAGATCCTCGGGCTGATCGAAGAGGAAATTGGCGGCCAGTTCCTCGTTCTTGTCACACGCGAAGTAAGCTTGGATCACGAGGTCGCGCTCGAAGCCAAGGCGACACAAGCGCTCAATAGCCTCGCGCTCCTCCTCTGTAACCGAAATGGACTGAGCACCAGGGGGCAACGGCGCATCATCGTCAGCGTCTTCTGCCAGTAGCTGTAGGAACTGCTCGGGATTCGAAGCGATCATCTGCGCCAGCTGAGGGTTACCCTGACCAACTTGCTGCAGGATGGGCTCGAGCATCTGTGGCTGCTGTTGTACGACCTGTCGCAACTGCTGGAATTGTGGGTTGTTGCGCAGGAAGTCAAGGCTGTTAGCGTTGAGGGCGCCAGCACCACCGGCTGCAGCACCTGCGGAGCGTGCACCACCAGCGCCGCCGCGACCCTGACCGGCTTGCGCAGCGGCCTCGAACAGGTTTATCGGCTCATCCCCCCCAGAAGCAGCGGGCGTAGCACCTGTGTTTCCTCCGGTAGCGGGTGGCGAGGTCGGAGCACGCGCTTGTGCCTGCTGCTGTGCCTGTTCCTGAAGGGCGCTCTCTGGAATACCCTAGAAGCTCGTCAGAACAGAACAAATGCAGTAGGAATGCCGGTTGTCTTACTGTCAGAAGATACTCGACCGCTCGGTCGGGGTTGAAGAAGGCGGCGCGCATGGCGCGGTCAATGTCTGCTCGTGCGAAACCCATGCTCTCCATGTTGGCAATGGCTGCCTCGCGCTCTCCACCCATGGTTAGGGCTGACGGGTCGTTGAAGCGCTCGGACTGCTGCGCGGGTGCGGGCGACGGTGTGGCAGGAACATTCTGTGTGGCGGACGAGGCTGAGGGTGCGCTGGGAGCTGCTGGTGCAGCGGGTGTCTGAGCCGGAGCTGCTGGCTTTGCAGGTGTGGAGGGAGCTTTGCTGGCGGAGGCGGCGGGCGCTTTGGGCTGGCATCGCTGTTAGTCCATCGCGCGCCAACAGGGCTATTGGCGTGCTAACCTTGGAGACCATGCAGACAATGAAGCCCTTCTCCTCGATGTTGTACGACTCGATAGTGTTGGCATCCTGGAGGATCTTGCCTGTGGTTGAGGTCAGCGCCTGTAGCCGATGTGCCACTGCGCCTTTGCGCAGCAGGAGAGAGCTCACCAGAGTAGATCAGCTTCTGTTGGGGGACTTCCCAGCCCTTGTCGCCCTGGATCTTGGCCTTGAGCTCGCCAATCTGGATAGCCCGTTAGCATGCTGCGATGGGTAGTGGAGAGGCGGCGCCGCTGCGTACCGTTTCCGAAGGCTCGGCCTCGACGACAAACTTATTCTGCTTCAGATCCTGCGCGGCCGTCAGCTTCACTCAGACACAGGCGACGTGGTGGCGCAGTACCTTGAACGTGATCTTCATGGTGGCAGTTGAGACGTGGATGGTTTGGTGGTGTAGCTGGGGAGGTGCAGTGACGGTGGAGGCGGGGTTTATGAAGATGGGTGGCTCTGGTCTGCGAAGCTAGGTAAAAATGATGTTGGGGGAAGGTGAAGTGGAAGTGGGGGCAGCTGCTTGGGAGGACCGCGGCTTGCTTGACCGTGGGAAACAAGAGAAGGCAATGGAAATACTCCAGGCAGATTCGCTGCTGTCAAACCGCCGCGAAGTCGTCACCTCGCCTCCAAGGCGGGACCGCTCACGTGACGAGCGGGCACCACTTGCCTGAGGCCACCAAAAGCTCCAGTCGGCGAACGCTTCCCGAACATCAGCAAAATACACCACGACACCAAAATGCACCACGACACTGACATGCCGCCCACCCGCAGCTGCATGCACCTCGCTCATAGCCGCAGTCCACATGCGGCTGCAGACCCTTTCTTTGTTCGCGGTTCTCCTTGTCTGTTTCAGACAGCCACACATCGTGGCCGCCCAGCAACGTGAAAGGCCAGTGCTGTTTCACATTGCCTCAGACGTGCTGGCCTCGCAGAGCACTGTGCAACCACGGCCTGTGCGATGGCAGGCGCCCGGAGAGGCAAGACGCTGCTGTGACTAGCGACTATGAGCTGCCGTGGCCAACACGACAGCGTGCTCTGATTTCTGACCTCGCGTAGAGCCAGCTCTCCGCAGGTCGTCAGCTTGTGATAGCGCCGCCCGAGATTGTTTGTTATGCCCGTCCAAGCATGCGCAAAACAACGCGTCGCAAATGAATGCCTAGCAAGGCCACTGCTCCACACTACAAACTTTGACAGGCAACCCCTACCAGCCCTTACACAAACATTACGACGCTGTGGGCATCGGGGCCCAGGCCTGACGATCCGCAATTGGTCCAGCTGCTACACATTTCCGGCTGTTTGTCTGTGAATTTTCTTCGCCCTGCATCATTTTCGTGCCCGGTCAGACTGTGCTTTCAGCTTGCGGACCACCTACCGCATCCTGCAGCGCCAATGTTTCTCCAATTGTGCCTGAGAGGCTCACAGACCTGGTGCAACGCGGTCGGCGCCCATCTGAGAGGTCGTGCGAGCCGTCGCTCTTCGAGATCGCACCCCACAATGCCTGCAACACATCCAGGATGCTAGCTTGGGTCCCTAGTCTGTCTCCATGTTGCTCAACGCAGCGGCAGGCCCCCGGCCGCCAAACAATGACACAAATCAGCCCTCGTCTCTCTTCTAAATTTATTAACTGTCGAAGGCCCCCACATGCTCTCTTCTCTTCATGTGGTGCTGTTTCGTCCTTCGTTCAACACTTCGCTCGCTCCCGTCTCTACCAAACCCTCGCTTGTGCGTTCCGCCAACCACAATCTCTACTTCCAGGCCGTTAGTGATTAACGACCAACGCCGGACCTGACGCCCGCATCAGCCACACACATCCGTCCAACGGTTCGCTTCCTATTCGGGCTTCCGTGTCGCCCTCGACCGACTTCGACCACAGCTAGCTGCGTCTACCGCTATTCGTCATTTCATTTCGCGACTCTCACGCGTCAACTGTTTGGTACTCTACCTCGCGCCTTACCACAGCAACACGAACAATTTACTCGTTGTGCTCGCCCCACGCTTTCCAAACAGATCCTACAGTTTCCCTTACTCGGAGAACTTGATCTCAACCACCGTTGAATTGCATCGGCAATCACAAAACATTCACCAGTTCGGGCTCACATCGCTACTTTGCCCCTACGTTTCAATACATATATCGGGCATATTCGACCGAAGTCGGCAACACGAACCCACCAAGCTGGACCGGCCTGTAGCATCCTCAACGGTTGTGTTCTTCTTGCGTCTCGCAAGTGCTGGATCATCTTCCTTGAGTTTCCTTTGGAGGGTTTGCACAAGCGGGTAGCAGCATGGTCGTATCACGAAAGCTCTACGTTTCGCTTCTCGGAGCTCTGGCATGGTCGAGTACTGCTGCTGACACAGTGCTCTCAATTGTTGAGGCAGCATCCATTCCCAACTCAAAGCCGGATCTCCTCCACATTGCAGCTGCAGCCAGTGCGTTAAATGCTGTATCGTTGTGCTGTATTGGCTTCTACATCATTCAGGACGTGCGTCGAAGAGATGGGTTTATGGGGCGATCAGTGCAGGCAAGGAGAGCGTTGGTTGGTGTCAGTGTTGTGCTTTCTTCTACGGCACTGATTGTTTCGCTCGTTCTGATCATCTACACTAAGTCCAGGAGGACCGAATTGACGAGCAGCCCATCAAGGGCACCAATCTCAGACTGGGATGGAGTTTTCGTTGGCCACATTACAGTATGGGTGATCTCGTGTATCAGTCTGATTGCGCTGTACTCCTCTACTTTCTGGAGGCGTCACACACCAGCGCTTCAGCCGATCACCGTCTCAGGCCCCAGAGACTCGGTCATGTCAGAGATGCGAAATACAACGCCAAGCAGGAACATGTTTGCCATGAAGCCTGCTGAGCCATCGTCTCCTCTTGCAGCTCTGCCATCGCCGACATTCTCCACTCGTTCCTCGCAGTCACTCAAGTCATTCCGGGAGTCAATTCGACATGCTGTCCGACCTGTCACATCGCGAACGACTCTGATTAGCCGGCCGTCCTTGAATCGCGATACAAGAAGTGTCTACTCGGACGCTCACTCGATCGACAATGTATCGCATTCGGACGGTTTCGACAGTTGGGACACCAGCAGTGTGAGCAACCAAGCTCGGGATGCGGTGATGCAGACAGCCCCCTCAAAGGGTACACCTCTGGATCCAATTCCAGGCAGTCGATCTGCAACACCAGCACGCGTTCTGGATGGTCCTTTCCTGCCCGAAATTGATGAAGAGTTAGGTGAAGAACTCGTTGCACCGCGCATGATCCCCGATGTGTCGAGACCACCCAGCCCTGCGATTAGCGAAGCACACATTCACCCTCTCTTCAGGAGTGAAAGCCCGGGCCCACCGCCAGAAGCTACCCCAGGCACCAGCATCGTCGCCAGCCCTCTTGCGGACCAAGTCATCGCATGGCGGATGCGATCGAACAGTAACTTGCGTAACAACGCGACAAGCCCGAGTCCCCTAGCCCCTGCGCAGGGTGTGCGAGGCCGCACCTTCAGTCCACACGCTGGATCAAGGACGCCTTCTCCTCCTAGCAGGGAGATGACTCCTCCTATCCCTGACTTTGTACTCAACTCGTCTCCGCGCAGCAGTCTGAGCGGATCACGCAAGGTCAGCCTCCGCCATTCGCTCGAACGATGAGCATTATACACACACATACAACACATATATCTGGTCTTTAGCGTTTCGAGTCTTGGGGCGGCACTTTGGTAATGATGGATCCAATGTGCTGCATGCTTTACGTTTACGTTGTCCACACACTGCAGAATCGTTTCCTCGATGTCTGTTCAGTGCTGTACCTCGCGATGATTACTGCGTCATACCTTCCCTTTCTTTATATAGTTCAGCTCTCACTACTTGGTGATTGAGTCTCGAGCTTGAAGCGTTCTGGTTAGCGTTTCGTTCACGATACCACAAGGCAATATTGTCTTGAAGCGGCAGTAATGCTAAGTTTAGTGTTACTTTGGAGATAGCATAGTAATGGCTGGGCCATAGATTTTACCCAGCAATGGGACGACGATATCCAACACATCATGTCAAATGGAAACAAATCAAACATGACAATTCAATCAGTTCCACACCGCACTGCAGGTCAAAGTTCAACCACGACTCGCACGCCTCGTGCTCAATACACTCTCTGGTTCTTTGACATCATCGCACGACTACTGACTCGTGACCCACTTTCATAACGTTCATCGTGATCATACGACCTGAACCATACTCGTTACAAACGCAATCTCCGTACCCCATGTTTCCGTTCGGCCCAGATTCCAAGGTCCTTCTGCGATCCTTCTACGATGAGAACAATTTGCAATCCATGCAAGAACACGTGTAAGTGAGTGCGGCCCCACTACGGACGTGGTTCATGCCTGTCGCTGCTTCCGCCGCCATCGAACGGCTTACCGGGCAATTAACGAGGCCAGGAGTTGTGCACAGCGCGGCGACTCATGTGGCAGCAATTATCAACGGCTATCCTTGGTAAGTTTTCCGCAGCCCTATGCTTGCAGACTGCAGACTGCAACCTAGGGGGGCCTTCGCTTGTTCATATGGGATCCACGGGACGCAGCTTGCGCATCACTGCAGCAACCTTCACCGCATATCAGCTTCGCGAAGGACGATATGCGGACGAGACTCGTGGATGACAGATGCTCGGTGTTAAAGTGCTAGGCTGGAGATTGGAGAGTGCGTGCTACGTTATCCTCGAGTCTGTACAAGGGTCGAGCGCAATATGAAGAAGCATCTAAAGCAAAGAGTGCATGAGTTTTACTTCAGTCGACAGTCTCGGGGACGCAGAACCTTCGAATGAGTCCTGTCCCATATTCCTCACCACTGTGAAGTTGAAATGCAGAAGCCTTCCAAGTGCAGCCGAATAGAGTTTGCTGAGGCTTGAACATGGAGCTGGTGACGATGCTCTCGGCTCGCGCAGGTAGGCATATCCTAAATGAATAGCTATAGATAATGAAGCATCGTTCTTGTGACATTCTCGCGATCCCCTTGCTTCTGCTGCATGAAAGGGGCGATGCTGCAAGGCCCGAGGCGGAAGATCATCCCGTTTCTTAGCGCAGCGCCAAATGACGTGCGACATGAAACTTCGATTGAAGCATACGAGACACTGAGCAGAAGAGGCGAGGAGATGGCCTTGGAGCCAAAGGCAGCAGACATTTCGGCGCTTTAAGGAATATTTTTTTTGGTGATGAGATGACATCTGGGTGGCGGATGCTTCGCTCTTTCCATGTTTGGTTGGTGGCGTCTGCAGGCGCGAGGCTGGTATGTCAGATACTTCTGTCCTTTTTGCGCACGTATTGTGTTTGGATTGAAAGAGCTGCTATTATTCACCGCTGAAATCCGAGATCACATTAATGATTACATGCTGCGAGCAATTCCGCCTTCCTTTGGAGCGAATGAGGCCGTGGTTGTCGCACTGCCTAGATTTAATTGGCCGAAGAGTCGGAACTAAGCTTGTTCGGGGGAACAAGGTGGATCCCGTGGAGGATCTCAGCACGAGATTCACCATTTCCGACCATCAACTCCAACCTCCAGCGACGTCGACGGATCCCAAGGTTCATGGAAGGAGCCTAGATACTACTCTAGTTCATCTGGCAAGCATTTCGTAGCTATCGAACGCCTATCACTCATTTTCACCTTGGCCCTATCCGGGAGCATTTTCGTCTGCCAGGTTGGCCGAATCACAAAGCTGCGTCTGCCATTGCAGCTCGCACGACACTTCGCAAGACTACAGTCGCATTACATGCTTGGTAAAAGACGCTACGAATCTTTCCTGTGCGCATACCGCACTGTGGTGTCAAGCAGGTGCTCCGGCACGTGGCCATACGCAGACCTGAGGTCACTGTAAGTATCTCCCAAACACGCTCCTCCTCTCCCACAAGGAATCCATTTCTTCATGGCACAAGTATTACCCGAAGCTTTCGCTATGGCTCTTCTCAAGTTTGCTCGCTCCGTTGTTGACGTGCACAGCAGCTGACAGCACTTGCTTACAGATTAGTAGATACATGTCCGCACCAGGCACGAGTCTCACCCAGCGAGATCTCACGCAAGTTTAAGTGCTTGCCATCGCTCTTTCGAGCATTACCTGGTCCTTGAGGGCTTCTGCGCGTTCCATCTCCTCAACGTGAACTACACTTTTAGGAGTTCGTTCATCAGGCCTAAGGCTTCCGCAATGCCACCGAAAAAGAAAACAAAGCCCTTACCCCCATCAAGGAAAGTCAGCTTTAAAGTTTCTGGTATGCCTTCCACCCTGTTCGCATCTGCTGTTTGTGCTTGCCTCCCATATAACTTGTTCCTGACTTGGCAACTAGCGCGTGCAGGGACTAGTGCAGTATCCACTAAGCGAAAGCAACAAGGAGAAGACTGGAAGCAGTCCCGGCTGGCACCAGACATCCCATTACATATGACAACACGACGTGCTGCAAAGACGTCGTCTAATCATACGAGCCCAGCTGCGCCATCAAGTGCAGCTTCCGGCAGCCGACGTAGTTCTTTGAACGACGTTGCGCAACAATCAGACTTTGACGATGAACCAGCCAAGGCCAGCCGAATGTCGACCGACTCTGGTTCGCCAAATGGTTCATTTGGTAACAACACTCCTATGAATGGAACCCAAACCCCGGAGCTGGAGGAGACTGCATCTGAGGTGCAGGAATCGAAGACTGTCGGGAAGCGGAGGCGCGCATCAGACGACTCAACGCAGTCCAGCAGAACGCGACCAAATGGTGTTCTGAGCCGTACTCAAAGCGAAGTCTCCGAGCGACAACCGCGCCGGAAAAAGCGCAAAACAGCCGGCGCACATGCCGATCCAGCCGACCTGCCTCCAGAGTTGACAGATGCAAGCACGGCACCAAATTCTCCAGAACAGGTTCCTGACGTGGCGATCGGCTTGAATCTGCAAAATGTCTTGCCTGCCAATGGCGAGGCGCCTGCAAAGGTTCCAAAGCGTCTCCCTGGTCGCCGACGCCAACCGCATCCGGACATGGACGTCGAAGTGGATCTGCGCCGACAACTCAATCTCAAGACAAGTTATCGAAGCGTTGCAAAGGTGCTAAAGGCATATCTTGACGAGTTGGCACAAAGAACGATTAAGAATCTTGATGATGACCAGTACTACCACGAAACCTGTCCGGAATACAAGCCACTTATGGACGGCTTGAACAGTAAGAGAGACGCCCAGCTTGACTATGTTGCAGCATGGCGTTCAGAGAGAATCGACCAAGTGGAGAGAGTGCGAGCAGCTGAGGAGCAGATCCAGAAGCATCAATACATTGTACGTCGGCGAGATTATTCGCCTCACACAATAACCACTAACCCAATATCAGAATCGCTTCGAAGACTTGCGAGACGACTTCCTACAGCGATGTTATTTCCGCATGAAACAGATAGAACGTGAATGGAAGACTGCACAAGATGATGCCACAGATGATGAGGTAAATATGATCTCCACTTTGCCGCCGTTAAATCTAACGATGCGTAGGACAACGTGCTGCCTCCGACATATACAGATGATCCGAACGTGGGTGCTGATAACAGGCTTGGCTCCAAGTTTGCGTCGCGCAGTCGAGCATACGTCGAAGCTGACCGAGAACTCGAGAACGATGTCAGGCGTAAGGTTTTCGACAACGTTCGCACCAGCTTTGTTGAGGAAGACGAAGATGCGGATGATTCCATCGACGAACTTACTGGCGGTTTCGCTCGATTCGCTGGTCCAGATCGCACCGAAGCGATCGCACATTACAACATCACTAATCTCATGGACGCAGTCCACGAGGTCGAAAGAACTCCTTCACCAGAGATTCAATTGCCTAAGGTCGAGATCATTCCAAATGATCAAGCTACCATGCTTATGTTCCTCGCTGACCTTACAACATCGCAATCTGTCCATGACCCCAGTATCGGTGCTACTGGCCAAGCAGTGCCAGAGGAGCTTCTCCAGGCTCCACAAGTTGAACCTTTGGGTGTTGAACAATACCCTGCCAGAAAACAATCACCGCCGCGAGCGCCTGAGTTACCATCAGCTTCAAAGCCGTTTGTGGCTCAAGGTAGCTCGGAAAGAGCTTCACTGCCAGTCTTCGGTAGTGCTCAAGACGCACCGCAAGCAAGCTTGAATGGAAACAGCATTGTCAAGACCGAAAACCATGAGAGGCCCGTCCCTGCGCGTACGACTCACCGGATTATGGACATGTTGAATAACGATTCAGATGTGCCCGTTCCGAAACCACGGGCATCGCTACCTCCTACACAAGACTCCCAGCCACCAGGCACCCCATCAATGCGAAAGAACAATGTTCAGCACGAAACTCCATCTCGAAAAGATGCCACACGCCTCGAGAACATCGTGAACCAGCCTGATCAACCCGAGCAAGAGCACCACGTCGACCAGCAATTGATGGACGCGTTGAGTGGCCCGGTGCCTCCTCCAACTGAACCGCCATCGCCAGCGCGGCCAACTTCAATGCCGTGGGGTCAATCGAACGCTCCACCCCAACCAAATGTTCCGCCGCTGAGGGAAGCAGAGGAGTCATTACGGCGAAAGGATCCACGCGATGCATTGCGCAAGATAAGGGAGTTGCTTGACAGAAAGTCTGCAGACGGCGGCATAGGTTATCCGGACAGATCTCATTGGCCTGACTATGTGAAACGTCCTGAAGATAGACGTGAGGCTGCCCCTGCATACGATCCACAACACCCATCTGCTGGGTTGCAAGGTGCCTCTGATGCAAATGGGCATCCTTCACAGCGACGTGAGTCACAATCACGTTGGGACCGCGACAGACGACAAAGTGCCTCGCAGGCTTCTCGTCCGTCGCCGTTCCAGGGGAGCCCACCTCAGCCGTACCATAGTGAGCCGAACAGATCGGGGCCTGCCACTACACACCAAAGCCCATATGCCTCATTACCGCCGAAGCCGCCTGGTCCGCCACCTTCGAACCCGGTCAACTTTCGTTTCGCTCATTATGACCCGGTACCTCCGCCTCCAGCATCGAGACCAGCATACCAGCCGCCAACCACGAACTACCCACCGCTTCCGCATCCCCCACACCCTCCTCCACCACCCGGACCGTACGGCCATACTTATCCTTCGCCGTACCAACATGCCTACGTGCCGCTGCCTCCTGGTCCCTATCATGCTCAGCCTCCCCCCCCACCAAACGCTACCCAGTATCCGCCGCTCAAGATCCATCAATATGGCGGTCAACCGATACTACCAGCGAGCATGGCACCGCCGCCATATTCAGGCCCAGCACAACACAGCCAACCCACTGCTACGCCCGCGTTTTCGCCCCCACAAGGTCAAGCCTCAATCTCACAACAGCAACCTCAACCTCTTCAGCCAAATCCACACAGTGAGCACAGCGAGCGCCGCGATAGCAACTTTATGGGCCCACAAAGTAGACCTAGGCGTGCATACCGGAGTTATCATGCCCCTGGAACGCAATTCAGAACATACAATGGTCCCGGGGCTGGCAGAGGAAGAGGCGGAGGTGGAGGCGGTGGTTAGCAAGCCCGCTCTCAGTTCGGATTCGCCGAAACTTGCGAGATCTCAAGGAGGTATACTGGACCACCTCCGTTGTACGCAAGGCCGGTGATATCACCTATCTCGTCGGTAGGAGCATGGTCTCCCTATGAGCCTTTTGAAGCTGGAGGGAGACGTCAGGGCAGCGGCTGGGGCATGCCGCATGCTCGTTTCTCACAACATCCCAGCGAAGCATGCGTACGATCGGAGAGGCCTGACATGTCGCCTACAACGCCGCCCGAGGCACCCCTTGCAGAAAGACAGGTACCGCCGAAGAATCAGGATAGGTTTCATCGTTGAAGGGAAGTATTGAGAGTGCGCAGGGGTTGTTGGATCTTATCACTTGGGTCAGGTTGTCTGTTTACTATTTCTATCTTCTCAGGTGCCTCACAGCACTCCATTTGCTTTAGCATTGGCGTTTTGCATAGCGCGGGCACACAGGCCCATATTTTTGTATTACCTCTCACGTGTTCCCTTTCGATACCACGGGGCATGGGTCAGAGCCAGAGTTCGTATTGTCTTCGGACGTTCGAGCAGGGCGCTTGCTAGTATTATTGATTGAAGTTTTGTTCTCACGTTAAGGATTGAGTATTGACATGATGTTTTGACTTGGGTATCATTGGTCTTGTTCCACTGACTGGCCTGCTCGAGCACTTCGAACAGGCCTTGGAAACTTTCTTCACTCCTACATGTGGCACGGGGAGGTCAAGGCTTTTTCCTCCCCCGCGACACAGGCGTCCAATCCTGCCCTCTTGCTCCACTCCCCCCGAATCCCCCTCCCCCCGTTCTCGGCGTCTTGCCCATCCTCTCAAATAATCTCTGCGCCGCAGGCGTCAGATCACCCTTGTTTTTCCTCCCAGGCGTCTGCATCGCAAGTCTTGTAGCTGGCGTCGGGGCACTGAGGAAACGGGGCGTTTCGCTCGTGAAGATGCCCAGCCCCTTCCCTGCTGGTCCCGGTCTGCTTCCTGAGCCCGCTGCGCGCTTTGCGCCTATTTGATCCACCATCTTGTGATGCATTTTCTCCCTCTGCGTTGCCTCGGTCATGCTATAGGGAGCGGCGTTGCTTGCGCTGTCGCCCGTGACGCCGAAGCGCTCTAGGAGGTCTTCTGGCGCTTCCAAGTCCGAGTCTGAGTCCGGCTCCGGTGCCTGTGCATCTACGAACGCGTAGCCGTTCACCCGCGGTGTCTCGCTACCTGTGTACCCGCCTTCGCTTGCGCTGAGTCGTGGCTTGCCCGAGACTGCGTCTCGAATTGCAGAGAGTGTTGGGCTTGCTGGTCGTGGCGGGAGTTCAGACTCGGCTGGTAGGCGCGTGTTCGCATAGCGCGTCTGCTTCGGAGGTGCCAGAGACGCTGTCTCGGCACGGGAAATGTTGGTGGGCGCCCAGGACTCTATTGAGTCGGGGCCAAACATGAGTGTGTTGAAGGCGGTGTGTTTGTGCATGGTGGGCGCGGCGGGACGGTCGTCGAGGTTCTGGCTCGGGCGGACGGTGAGGGCCGTCGAGTCTGAGGCCATGTTCGCGGCGATGACTTTCTGCTGGGCCATGCGCTGCTTCGAGGCGTATCGGTTGCCGTCGTGCAACCATTTGTTCTTGTCGAACTTCTTCCGGTTTTGCTTGTCGATAATAGCGCTGAAGCTCTCTTGGTCCTCAGAAGTATATTTTGCCTGGAAGGCGTTGAGCGACATGTCGAGATCGACCTTGTCCAGCTTTCCCAGCCCTTCCTCGTCCTCTGCGCCAGCTTCGGTACCGGCAACCGTGACTGGCGTGTCTGCGCCCCAGACGCTGGGAGTCTTGTCGGAAGAGCCTAGGCCTAGTTTGCTGAATCTTGTCCTGTCCGCCGCCCGCCTTTGACCATAAGGTATAGGCGTCATGGCCTGCGTGAGCTTCTTGCCAGACTCGCGGATCCATGTCTTGTCCTTGCTCTCCAGCGCGTTGAGATATTCGCGTTGCGCGTCCGACTCGGCCAGTCCAGGGAAAAAGTCGCGGCGGATGATGTGAGACACCGCTGAAACATACGTATCTTCGTCGAGAACTACCGATGGCCGCTTTATTCGCTTGGGCGCCGGAGGAGGTGGCATGAGTGCACCAGCGGCGCTGCGCTTGGTGAGCGCCGTCGAGTTTGGGGATGCCATGGTTGGTAACAGACGGAGGATATGGAGGGAGGGAGTCGTTAGAGGTGACGGTTTGCTCGAGAGTCAAACGCGCCCGGAGGTTGCGTCATGCGATCATAGGGGCGGTCACGACTTTGGGGGTTGGTGGAAGTGTGTCTGTGAGGCGTGGGAAAGTGCAACGGATGGCGTAGGCGGCAGAACCCTGTGTATGAAGTCGCTTTTTCTTGGCCGATGCGCGCACTCTACTATTATGTTACAACACAACGAGCAGCTAGTTTTGGTAGCGTTGATCTGGGTCAACAGTTTATTGTAATACGTTGTGAGTATTGGGAATTCAAAGTCGTAGCTAACACAAAATTTGACCGTCCGTAGAGATGATCGCTCACAAGAAACGAGCTCCCCTATAAAGTCACGTAGACTAAGGAAGAGCACAGTACGATATCGGTTGCACCAACCTGGTGAATTCATAGCTAGCTTACAAAGTGCGTTATGCATGACTTTTAGTCGTGGTATCATTCAGCTATACAGCTAGAAGAGCGTATGGATATCAATCCTGCATCAAAGTCCTCGCTCGATTCTGCTTGAGCACAACCTGCTGCCTTCCTCGACGCCACCGTACTTCGAAACAGTGGGTAGCAGGACAACAGCGCATCCAACACTGCAGTCGCCGTCTAGTAGAAAGACTCGACCATGGCGTCCTTGTGGGTAGTGTTGATGTTGCTTGCCACACCTTCCCCAAGACGGAATACACTTTCAACGACAGACAGCTCAGTCGCTGTTGTGTCGAGACCAGTGACGGCCATCCAGTCGTTGACAACCATGCCCGCGCCGACGACCGCGCTACCTCGGTTTACGCTACCAGCGACGAGAGGGACCTGAAGCAGACTCGACAGCTCGTCCTGGTCCTGGATCGAGGTCTTGGGGTGCACAATACCACCCTGATTGCTCAGGGCCATGTACGATCCTGTGAGGACGTTGTCTGCGATCGTCTGCCTGAAAACCTCCACACCAAGCACATCCGCTATTATCTCCTCCGTCTCCCGCTCGATATCTGGGTGCACGAGTGCAACATGGTCGTTGCAGCAGATGACGTTTCCGAGAGCCGATAACCGCTCTTCTATCCTCTGGATCTTGACGCTGTCTGGTATCGAGTTGCGCAAGTGCTGGAGTTCTTGGTCGGTTGTGGTGGTGGGGACGAGGAGACCTTTCTTGTTTCCGGCGGTCAGGCGACCGACAATACGGGTTCCAGCAATTGTCGCGTGGCAGATGGGAATGACATCCTGGAGTTCGGCTTCGAAAACACTGTGCGAATGGTCAGTCTTTGCCGCGCGTTGCTGAGCGAGGGCACCATGGCATCATGGGCGCATGCGCACAAATGGCTGCATACCTGTAGAAGTTCTCAGAAGCGCCTACTGCGACAATCGCATAGGCATTGGTGAGAGTAGCAAAGACACCAACCCTGCGCCGCTTGTTAGACATGTTCGTGGGGTGCATTTGCCCCGCTCGGTACATACTCGTTGGAGTTCTCGAACTGCGCGCGGACAGCCATGATGGAGTGTCTGGAGCGGTGCTGTGGTGACTTTGTTGGTAAGAGGAGTGAGGGTGGTAAGAGGCGTGGAGTGAAGTCGCGTGCGGTAGAGCTGTTTGGCCTGTGAAGAATTCAGTAGGCGGTAGATCATTTTGAACTACGAGCGACATCATGGGCCTGCCCCACCAGGCGCTCGGGCCTGTTCGACTCATATCGACGAACCTACTCCTTCCAGCCTCACCTGCGCTTCGCCACATCGTCCTTGCCCAAAGCGATTGCGCGAACCATGACTGCCTTGTGAAGAGTCACTGCAAGGATCAAGGCCGTGATCTTCCCTTGGATCATTTCGCTCCTCGAAACATGAAACATCCTCTCATCTGGCCGATCAGGCAGTACCCGCCTGAGCCTCGTGCGCAGATCCTGACATTGCACGTTCATGCTCGGACGCATTGACGACCAGCCCGCGCTCCCCCAATTTGCCCCATGTCACTGCGCTGACATTGGTGTCGCAAGACCAAGGCCATTGAGGCTGTGCAAGCAGCCCGGCAAGTGAGAATTGCGTGGTCCTGAACTAACGCTGATTGTCGTCATTCTCTCGATTTGTCTCTCATGTAAAGTGTTCTCGTGCTGACAGTACTGATGGATTGAGTGTTTATCTAAAAATACCATTATCAAAAAGCAAGCACCGAGATGCTGCTCCGAGCGGGTGCATATCTACAGCCCCAGCGATCCGGTTGCGGATCTCAAATCTTGCATGTACAGAAAGAAAATGGCGCGCAAGCTGCGGCGGGAATATTGGACAACAAATGGGTAATCGCAAGCAAAGGAAACGCCCGCTAAAATACGCAATGTATGTGCAAGAGTCTTGCAAAATATTGGAGAAGTTTTTGTACAACGGTTTTGCCGAAGATGCCTCGAATCAAAGTCCAAGAGGGATTCGGAGGAGGATCAGACGAGCAGCGGAGATACATTTACAGGCGTAAAAACATCAAGGTAGTCATAAGTCGGTCGTTATCGAGAGAGTATTCTGGAATGGCGGGGAGAGTCGGTGAACAGATGGCGATCGTGTGGTAGAGTGATGTATGTGTAGGGAGCGTAGGTGTTTCGGTTGATGAAGGCGCGGCTAACAGCAGAGGTTTACATCCTGGACGCCAGGATGCCGAGTGCAACAATCACACCGACTAAGAGCCTGTCTTGGATCAGTAAACAGACTAATCATTGCAGAAATCCGGACTTACGTTCCAACCCCTGACATCACTCTGTTCAGGTTGCGCCACCAATTGGCTTTTTGGTAAGCTTTGTTGTCTACCGACGCGATTTGTTGCGCGTACTGCTGCTCGAAATCGACCTGACTATCAACCTGTGTCAGAGTCGGGTCGTATGGTAATGGCAGGCAAGAGGCAATCCACCACGCGGGGAAGAAGATGAATCCCAGTGTGAAGAGGAGTATCTGCCTGTTTTGTCGGCTGAAAGGGTGTTTTCCAAAGTCCTTGTCCATCGATGGTGCCTTCCAGAAACTGTAGCGAGGGTAACCGCGCCTGTCGGTACGAAGGTGTGGTGTCGACCAACCGCTCATGGACTGCATGTGGGGTCCAGTCGCATAGCCGTGCTCGTCGATCAGCTGCTCCGAGGAGAGCGACATACTATCGGCGTGCGATCCGCGATGTGGTCGGTTTCTGGGACGATAAATGTGTGCTGGGAAATTACTTTCGGAAGGTGTGTGGGTGCGCCCGCTGTGTGAAGTGCCCAATCGAATGCTCCCAGACGATTCTGAGGCAGCGGGTATCATCGAGATGCGTTCACCGCGTTGGTAATATGCCCTGAAGTGCTGTTAGCATCCGTCGTGCACTTTTCGTCGGAATTTTTTACCTCGCCCATGCTGGAATGATGTTGCGGTTGAAATTGGAGACATCTGACTGCGACGAGCCCGGTCGCGACGAGTTAAGTGACGTATCGCTGTTTTGTCTTCGCAAGTAACCCGAATTCTTCATGCGAATCGTATTCGAAGCAGGGAGTGGGGAGACGGTGTCGAGATCCTCATCTCCAAAGCTCTTCTCGTTGTATTCGCCAGACGCTTGAAGTTGAGGCGAGAACAACGGCAGGGGGACTACCGATTCCGAAGCCGTCGATGAGTAGTTGTCTGACGATGAGTTGTAGCTTCCAACGGTCTGCCCTCGTCTCCTTGGCAAGTTGATTTGGCTTCGGTCTGCATAACTGTCTGATGACAAGGACCTTGGGCTGAAAGATCGCGATCCACGTGCAAGTGATCTTGAGTCGCGTTCTGATACAGAGGCGATCGTGGAGAGCTGGGAGCTCCAGTTGTGCTCCAGACCACGGTCGAGCATTCGGGCTGCGATGTTTGGTGTGTTCTGAGAAGCGGCCCGCTGATTGTTGTTTGTGGGGGCGCGAACGACAGGATGGGTGACTTTAACTCCGCTTGCCCACGTAGCCGTACTCGCTTCATGAATAGTTGGCGACGGCGAAAAGGCGGGTTGTTTCGGTTCGACGCTGGTAGACGAAATGTCAGAGTATGCAAAAGACTCCGCGGATGGCTTCAATACAAGTTGTCGATGCGAAAAGTCAATATCGAGAGCCTGTTGCCGTCCGTCTTCAGTTCCGGCAGACGGGGAGTACTCTTGCGGTAGCGATCGATTGACACCCGTCGAGTTTCGGTCGGCATTACTAGGCGAGGCAAGCGAGGCAGCAGGTGTGGATGAGGCAAGCGATGCAACAGATTCCTGGGGCGATAAGGCGCGAAGACGGCTTTCAACTGATTCACCACCAGACGATGAAGGCGGGACAGCGCGGATGGTAGACCTTCGGCCGGGAGGCGTCGATTCTTCTTCTAGTACTTCCAGCTCTGTGTCAAAGTCCTTTAATTCAGCCTGACCAGGCGAGACCGGGGGGGTGCTTCCTTGGGAAAATCTTAAGGAGTATCGCGAATTAGATGTTCCCACAAGGGTGTCGTCCTCAGACGTGTTAGTGGACACCGAGTGTCTGAAAGTGCTTTTTTGGCGAGGGGGTGGTGGCTGTGGTGCAAGGTTGGTGCTGGCACCAATGGCTTCGAACTTCGCGAGGACATTGGCGACGCGGCTGCCATTTGAAACACGAGATCCTGGAGCCTCGAACGCGTAACCTGGCGCGTTGCGAGGAGGTGGAAGGATTTGCGAAGGTTCACTGGGTAATGGTAATTTGCCGTATGCGTCTTTCCCAGGATCGTCGACAATGCGAATAGTTGGGCCTGAGTGGCGGTTGGATTGATCAGATGCGTCCGAGAGCGGCCGGCGGGAAGCAGGCGCAGGTCGTGAATGCGATGGTGGTGTATATGTAGCGAGCGGCGATGTGACGGAGTCTTGCCCACGATGGCGAGAATCCGAGGATGACATGCTGCGGTATGATGCTGTACTACAAGGTGCCTGTACAAAGTGCCGTAGCCCGAGGTCTGTCCCTGTCTCAGACGCGGGCGCGATGAAACAGCATTAAGGATAGGGATAAGAATATAGAAGATACAGAAAAAGAAACTTTTCGAAACTTTACGACAAGAAACAAAAGAGTGACGAAATAGGGCTCATGGCCGTTAAGAAGCGGATGTTGAAGTCGAGGAAGGTGAGGAGTGCTGTAATGGAGGTACCGCCGTCGATAATAATGTCCGGGGCGCGTTCGGCAGCCTCGCAAGCTTCAGCTGCACGGTGCTCGCGTGAAGCACGTGCCGTAATAAGGAATTATGCAGGTCTTTTGTCGCGGCAGCGGCTGAACTGATTTGGTCCCCAACAACGATGAGCAGGATCGCTTTTAGGTGCGATTGTCTCAAGGAACCCTCGTTCCTGTTGCGCGCCGTCCTTGTCAGATTCGATAAACAAATCGTCGCGTAGTGGCTGGACGCGAAATGAGATCCAGGTTTAGGAGCTCCTAACTCCTAGCTAACGGGCCAGTGACGTGTGGACACGGAGCGGACCAGGTCCCTACTTGGACGCTGCACGATGCAGGGATGAGGGAGAGCGGGATGAGGCTATGTGCTGGCGCGAGTCGAATCGGACTGCGCGGGAGTCTGGATCGCACGTGGGAAGCTGTTTGCAGTGTTTGTTCGGCCGTTCGTATCGATAGCTGAATGTGGTTCAGGTGTTGATGGATGGAGCGAGCAGCGCGCGGGGACAGCGAGCCCTCGAAAGCTTTTAGATCCACCAGGCCCTGCTGCGCCGGCTTACAACAGCATACGCACGATGCCACCGCCTGCGACCGGCTGGCGAGAGCGTCTCAGCGACATGTACGATAGGGTCAAAGGCGGTAAGTTTGAAGAACAATGGACGGTTGGTTGGCCTGTGTGCGCCCATACATACAGTAGGGTCTGCACCATCCTAACACCCGCGCGACCCACACCAATGCAAACCGCTACCTGCGCTGCTGTTTCGCTGCTCGAACTCGCTCCAAGGCTACGATGAAGTCTAACGTCTTACCAGTTCCCAAGGCGCCAACAGTGTCTCCTGCCGCTGCGGCTCTTCTGTCGGTGCGTTTCAAGTCGCCCACCCCTCCGCTCCTACTATTGTCCACAGCCTATCACGTCCGCAACATCGAACGCAGCTGAAGACAGCGCTGACTTGAGGCCATGTAGACTGCGTTCGTAGCTATTTACGTGCTACCATTCTATCTATCCTCGGCAACGCGACCATCTCCAACCTTGACCCGCGATGCGCCCTCGTCCATACGCGCCAGAACCCGAGCGGTGACGTTCTCTACCATTACTTGCACGCTCATCACTGCGCTGTACCTGTACCAGCAAGATGTGTCAGCATATTCACTGCTACACCTGTTTGGTATCTGGCCAATCTCTATCTTTGACACTGTACGAGGCATGCTCCTAGTATGCATTCTGTTTGCAGGGCCCTTGTTCGAGAACGGCATCGTAGATGGTGAATGGAGAGACTGGGTCAAGCTCGAGGGAGTCCATGAAACACTAAGCAGTTGGATCGGATACAGGAACTTTGTAGTCGTAAGTACCCCAGATTTGGGAAGTGCTCTAATGCTGACCCAATTCCAGGGCCCTGTCAGCGAGGAGATCGTGTGGCGCTCACTCATGGTTCCACTACATTTGCTCGCGCACTTCACCGAGAAGCAGATCGTCTTCCTCACCCCGCTGTACTTCGGCATTGCCCACGTCCACCACCTCTACGAGTTTCACATCACGCACCCAGAGGTGCCAATGCTGATGGCTTCGCTGCGGTCGTTGTTCCAATTCACATACACCTCGCTGTTCGGCTTCTTCGCGACGTTCCTGTACCTACGCACAGGTAACGTCTACACGTGCATACTGGCGCACACGTTCTGCAACTGGATGGGACTGCCTCGCTTTTATGGGCGTGTCGGAGTGGAAGCTGGCGTACCAATCGGCCCACCGGACCTGGACAAGAAGAACGACGGGTCGAAGAGCACTGTGGCTTACCAGGGGAAGAGTGTTGCATGGACTGTGGCATACTACGTGATTCTGGTAGCAGGGTCTGTTGGGTTCTACTATCAGCTGTTCCCTCTGACAGAGAGCTCGTACGCTCTGCTGATTCGTTCGGCGAAGGGTAAGGTATAGTCTGAGGCATATACAGCTTTTCTTGAGATGGTCCAGTGACCTCTAGTGAGGTTCTTTTCATGTGGGGAGTTGACTAAGACATTGGATAGTCAATTCAGTCGTTCATGTCTTTACATTGCCTTTCTCAATTCATCGTACACTCGCTATTGCCCACCAATTGTCTTTCTCATACCCGCTCTCAATAACCCTTCCCCCGGCTTGCTCTATGTCCACCTCGAGTTCCCCCTTCTTGTACAGATGGTAGTATCGGAGGTAGGTCTTATCACCCTCTGGCTTCGAATCCTGCGACTCAGGCTGCTGCCCCATCTGCTCCTCGCTCTGCTTTCCGTCTCCACCAACCTGCTCTGTGCCATCTACACCCTTTCTTTTCTGTTTCTTCTGCTTCGGGACCTTCTCCTTCTTCGCTGTCATCACCCACGGCACCATTACGTCCTGCTCACCGCCCTCGTCCCAGCCTCGGCGGCTACTCTTTTGCTCCAATGCCCAGACGTAGATCAGTGCTTTACCTCCGGATTGACCTGAGCCTTGCTGCGCCGGGCGTAGAAGGTCCAGAATGCATTTCACAGCTTCTACGCGCCGTGCTGGCGTAGAGAGATGGTGCACAACAGCTATAGAGATGGCAAAGTCGAATATTTGAGGCGGATGGGGAAGAGAAAGGTTATCCGCCACAACGACATCGTGTGGTTTGTGCTGCATTCCAAACTTCACCAGATTTGTGGACCTATACATTCATCAATATTCAATCTCTCATCCCCTGTCTGGCCATCATATATCGCATGCACGAGTCATTAATGGAATGTGTACGTACCGATCAGATCCCACGATGAAAACCTCCTTATTGACAGCCAAATACTTGCCATTTCCACAACCAATATCAGCACCGATAGCACCATTGGGCTGCTCTTTCAGAAATCGCTCGACTATCGGCCATGGCTGGATGCGGTTAGTCGATTTTGTAGCGAGGGAAGGAGGGGTGACGCACACCTTGTAGCGCGTCGACGAGAAGTGCGATGCTATCTGCTCATAGACCTCATGCACGTGTTCCTCCTCGTAAGATGTGCCTGCGGCTTCAGAGTCGGCCATTGCGGTGCTGAAGGTGTTGTCAAAAGTAGTTTGATGCAGGTGTGTGAGATTTGCACAGCCAATGATGGGAGGGCACTGACCAAGGCGCTAGTGGTGACTGCTACAAATGGACTGCTCGTTGATTTGCATTTGCATATCCGTTACATTGTCATGGATTGCAACTCTTCTCATCAACCATTTCTATAACTCGTGGGGCAACTCGTGGGGCATCATCACGCTCTCAAGCATTCGCCATACAGCACTGAACGTCTTCAGAACCAAAGCCAACGATTACCTTTACTTGCCGATATCACACAGGGAAGGATCAATAGCGTGTAAGAATGTATTTCGATTACAACTTGAAATAACAAAATCAACTTCAACAGTAGAAGACGGTCACAATTTTGGTCTTCGACCTACCTTCGGATACATTTGTTCATACATCAGAACCACTGCCTGCGCACTCTTACGCGGATTTTCGCACAGCTGACGGGATGGATGCAATAGTGTAACAACACTGTCGTTCACCTCGTACGCATGCTCTGTCCCACGTACCGATCCAAACCAATGACCTTCATCATTCCGCTCGCCGTCATGGTACAGAACACTGGTCAAACGGTACTTGAGTGGTGTGGTTCGGTCACTCTGTACCCCTTGGTACTCTGTCAACTCCAGCCGTTCGTTGATGCGAATGGGGTTGTTATTGCGCCCTCCCTGCTCATCTACAATCTCTAGTTTGACACGTAGGAGTTCCGGAGCTGCGTTGATGTGGACGCGTTTCGTCCTTTTACGCCATTGTTCGCATGTGCTGCATTCGAAGATACCGAGGACTTCTGGGGTGAATTTGCGGTGGAGTGAAGCCTTCACCGAGTCGTTCTGCCCTTCGGGGAGGATACTAAGGGTCAGTTTGGCCTCGGCTTCTGCAGTACCAAATGGAAGTGGTTGCAGTGCTCCACACTCACAGGTCCAGGTGACTCCTATATCCAAATCGAAAAGGTCGGCAAAATCGCGTCTCCATCTTCTCTCTTCTGCTCGCGTCCGGAGAGTCAATATGCCGTTCGGCGAAGCAGGTACAATGAAACGCACTTTATCGCCGGAGGACTCCACACAAGCTTGGAGATACCGAGATAGGAACTCATCTGGGTCTTGTTCGATGCCATCCACCCCTGCTTCAGGGGTGAATTGCAACAAGGCTAAATCGACCTGCACAAGCCGTCTGTAAGCACCGAGCTCGGGGTCGAGCGCGACAATGCGACCATGCTGATCCTTGTCATTTCTATTCCAGTACTCGTGAGTGAATTCTTTTATGGCACATGCGGGATAATCGCGAAGTATTGTCCCGCCTGTAGCCTGGTAACCAGCGGGCATTGCCTTGCTTTCGATGGCTTCCTGTATTCTAGCGAGCTCACGGCATGGAAATAGGACCACCTCATTAAGCTCCTCGTTGTGCGATAGAATCCATTTAATAAAGCCGGGTGCGTGCATCAGAGCCTGGAGGGCGCTGTTACGAAAGCAGCAGTTCTTTCTATTGCGAAGGCCTCTGCTGACCATATGGATTCTGGTGGCTGGATAGTCCACGTCCAAGCATTCTTTCGTGATTTGTGGAAGTACAATCTCAGTGTAAAGAGGGGGTTTGGACAAAGAGAATGACCAATGTTGCGTAGTGCGATACGAGAGTAAAGCGAAGACAGCGGCCAACACGCAGACTGTAAAAGTGGGGTCAAATTCGAGGTCAAATTCGAGGTCAGACATGTTTGCAGAGTATTCGTGGATAAGCCGGGAAGTAAGTAAAGATAAGTTGATAGATCATAGGTGGCATTGTCGCCTTGACATCTTAGTCTGCGCTCAATGCGTTTACTTGGTGTCTTTGAATTTGGAGACAAGGCAGTTATTCTTGTCACAGGAAAGATACCGAAAGTTTCTTTCGTTGTGACAAAGGGGCCAGCGACCTTCTGTGATGCTTGAGCGATCACAAGTGGCACGACCAGTGAATGTGGCGTGAACTTAATCGATCATTCAATTGTACGCGGACAAGCTCTTCAAGAAACATAAAGCACCACTGCTATTCAAGGGTTGATACACGACGCACCAAAAAAGAAAACTCTATAATCACTCGACATCTATCATCGAAATATGCCTCGACTTCACCTTTGCTTGACATACTTTCCCCTACCGCGCGGTAATTGCCTCCTCTTGCCGTACAGTTCAATCCGAGCCATTGCAAAAAGCAGCTATAAGATGGGTCGTCGTCCCCTGAGGCAATACATGGCTCACAGGTTTACTCACAGCCTCCTCTCCCCTCTAGTCAATGTACATTGGCCTCCGCCCTACTGCTCCAACAACAGGTTCCGACCTGCATGAACGAAGAGAACACGAGAACGAAGTATTTGAATATTCGAAAGCAACATACCGGGCCCTTAGACCCTGCAGTCCAACGTCAGCTCCGAGGCGCGCTTAGATTTCGGCGCAGACAGCCTCCCCCAAACTAGGTACCGCATGCGCAGGGGTCGAATACCGCTGAGTGTTCTGCCCATGAAATTGTGAGGACTGCTTCTGGCTGAGTTACGGCAAGTCAAGGCGAGATGCTTGTGAATCCATGAACTATAACGACGGCTCACCATAGTGCTGATGCAGACGAGTATATCCCGGAGCATGATATGCTAGCCTATGCGCGGGATATCGACTTTTCCCCGGAGCCGTCTGTACAGGCGTAAATCATCTTTACCTCTAAGGTATGTGCCGACCAAGTAGCTCAATATCGAAGTGTCGTCTGTGGGGGCTGCAGTGTAGGACTTGAGCATGAATGGGACAACGACTTCGTTGGCTTTGTTGTGAGCTATGGGAATAAGTTTCAATTGATTTGGAACCTGTGATAGAATATCAACTGGGTCCAGAGCACAGACGCTTTGTTGGACAGCGGGCTCAAACAATTGAGCAGCAGTGTCTGCGACAAGTCATTTACTGACGCCGTACTTGCATGAAACGGATAGGAGGTACTTGGCTAATCCCATATTGCTCTTCATACACTGTAAAAACATAGTGTAGTCTTATTACGTGTTATTGTCTCAATGTCGATCCATGTATCATTGTAGGGGGCAGTCCTTGGATAACAAAGATACAAGATCGTGAAGTCTACGACTTGGTGCCCACTGGCTCTTCGTCCGGGAACCGGATAGTTCGCTGCAGACCCACATCCGCCGTACTGGCTGCGGCACTCGGCCCTGCGTCCGTACCCTCATCTCTCGCCACCGTAGGCGCCATCGAAAGCGGCATGGGGGTGTGCACGTTACTCCTAGACTGGCTCCTCGAATTGCTGCCAGATTGAATAATCGACCTACCAATGCGCACAACGCGATTCGGGAGTGAGTCGCCACCTGTACGCGACCATCCTGGCCGGCGCCTGAGTCGCTGCTCGATATCCGTCGTCGCGTCCTCCGCGCCTTCCGCAACGTAGAACGGCTCCGGCTCCTCGCTACGAGAGGAAATAGCGCGCGACAGCGTGCGCGGGATGAAGAAACCGAGTTTACCAAGAGGAATGCTGAGGCCATGGACGACGACAGAGCAGATGATCAGGAACCAGATGACCACGTTCATGACTTCCATTAGGTACGCTGCGTCTTCCCGTGTCTCGCCGTCAACCTTGATTTTGTTCAAGAATTCGATGCTGACGTAGAGGTAAAAGGCGGCGCTGACACCGATGGGGCCGAAGAAGCCGACGAATAGGGCTTGTCGCTTTTGCTCGATCTGATGGATATGCTTGTGCATTCCGAATACGATGGGTGGGCGGCGGAGAAGCAGGACGAGGACGCCGAGGAGGATGAGTCGCCAGATGGATATGACGTTGTTGTGGTAGAATTCCGCCCAGGGGCAAATAGCGCCGAACCAGATGAATATGGAGACGTTGAGGAGCATGTCGATCGTCGGCTGGAAGGAGTCATCCATTGTTTCGAGGCGGAACCAGTCGTCCCAGGTAAATGTGTTGCCGGCGATGAAGCAGGCTAGAACATCGTCGCTTCCTATCATACCAACAGTGCCGACGATGAAGAGAGCGAGAGTGATAGCAAAAACAAGGAAGCTTTCACGGTCCACGTATTTCTTCTCTTCAGCCCAATGCAGAAGCTCCTTTGCTAGCCAACCTACAACGGCGCCGTAGATCACACTCAAGACAATGGTGTATCCCAGCGTCTCCCCAAACCATAGTCCAATCGCGGTGCTTGCTTTCCCAGATCCTTCGTCTCCATGACTTCCAATGTATTGAATCAAATACAGCGGCAAGAATAGAAACGGATAACCCAATCCATCGTTCGCTCCCGACTCAGCCACAATGATCTTCTGGAGCTCCTTCGGAATATTTTTGTCTGCGAACTTACCTTTGACAATGGAATTGGACAGGACAGGGTCCGTGGGAGTGACACAAGCACCAACCGCCAAAGCCTGCAGAAAGCTTATGTGAGGAACTAGCGCAAAGACGAGCAGGCTAGTGACGAGCCACATGACCGTCATAACCGGACCAAGAAGGTAGGCCAGACTCCTCCATTCTGTCTTTAGGTATTTTGAAGGCAGTTGCACGCCGGCAAGGACAAGCTGCACGCCCAACACCACTCGGGTGAAGTACAAGGTAATGGTATCCAGGTTCTCGACGGAGTTTAGGGCATATTCCTGTGGCCGGATCCAGTTCGTCGCATGGGGAGAGAAGATGAGCCCGGCAATCAAGGATATCACTGTGAATGTAAGAAATGAAAGCAGTATTGCTTGGGGCTTTCAGAGCTTACATGCTTCGGAGAGGTAAAACTTCTCCTTCATCAGATAAGACACCAGGCCAAACAACGTGATGAAACCGCCTAATGAGGCGCACACAATGTTGAAATTGTTCAAAGCCAACGTAGGCATCTTGGCGGCTCTGCAGCTGGATAGCCTCGTCAAGGACGCCAAGTGTATGGTAGATGTGGCGTATTGAGAGTGAGAGCTTGTCGTAAGTGCTCACTCAACTGGGGCAGTGACAATATCGAACGACTGAAGGCTAGGTGATTTCGGTAACATTTGTAAAAGGTGCGTAATGGTACAGATTGTGCTATTGCACGGGCAAAGAGAGATTCCTCTTGCATCACGGAAAACTAGAAATTACACTGGCGGGAAACTGGGGTGGTGTGCTTGGCATGACGATCCAATGCGCGATTTACGATAAGCCTTGAAAGCGCTCCACTATACTAACCATGCTCATTGACATATGCACACGGTCACGATTTTAGGAAGAGCATAAATGAACAGGTACGCTGGTAATCTCATACACTCTACATCGTGCAAGTGGCATGCCGGAAGTGATAAAGGAAAATGTGAGCCTATGTACAATTCAAAACTCCCCCCGTTTTCAAAATCATGCTTTGTATTAGCTTAGATGTTGGCTGCCGATGCGATCTGGGGTGTGCCCTGAGGCCCATAGCCGACCTGAGGGTCAGGGTATCCGGGTGCCATGAAGTTGGTCTTGGGGTTCTTCTGCTCCTTTGCTGCTGAGCATCGTGCCATAGTCGGCGAACTGTACGAAGGTTAGTGTTTGGATAATCAAGAATGAATCGATGCAACTTACTTTCTCGAGATGGCGTCTGTGAAGAAGAAGTTCTTGATAGGCTTCTCAAGGGCCTGGCCTGAGACCGACGAGCCCTTGTTTTGGTCTACAAGCTGGACCTTGCTGAGGCCGGGCAGAGAAGTCGACTCCACCAAGTCGTACTTCCTGAAAGCAGGAGAGATCTCCTCCATACGGTCACGAAGCTGCTCAACGTCATCGTAAGGCAGAGGAGCGCCGAGGTACTCGGAAGCTGCACGGATGATCTTCCAGTCTTCTCTTGAAGCGCCTGGCAGACCAACAGCAGCACGAGACATCTGTACACGGCCCTCAGTGTTGACGTATGTGACAGACTTCTCTGTGTAGGCGGCACCAGGGAGAACAACATCAGCGAGCTGAGCGCCACGGTCGCCGTGGTGGCCCTGGTAGACGATGAATGCGTCCTTGGGCAGCTCAGCCTCGTTGATCTCGTCAGCTCCAAGCAGCCAGATGAACTTGGGCTTCGTGTTGGCAACTTCGGGCGAAGGAACTGTGAAGCCAATGTCGTAAGCACCGGTGCGGGAAGCTGTGCGCTGGAGGACGTTGTAACCGTTCCACTCGGGTGTGGCGAAGCTGGTCTTGTTCTTCTCGACGAACGAACCAACCTGCTCGAAGATGGACTTAGCATCGGCGTGCTCAGCAACGGCGCTGCCAACGATGATCATCGGCTTCTTGGCGCCCTGGAGAACCTTGCCAAACTCGCCAGACAAAGCGCCCTTCAGATCGTTTGCGTTGGCTCCAAGGTTTGTGTATTCGAAAGTGCTCTCAAAGTCCTCGCCAACGAGACCGATCTGCAGGTCGGACCTCAACCACTGCTTGCGAATACGGGCGTTAAGAACGGCAGCCTCGTGACGGGGGTTGGTGCCAATGAGAAGGATAGCATCAGCCTCCTCAACACCGTAGATCCTCGAGTTGAAAGAGTAATTGGCGCGCGAATCGATACCGTGGGCGATAGGCTGGCTGCCTCCGGGCTGGTCGAGAGCCAGGTTATCGGAACCAAGCTTGTTGGCGAGATCCTTTGCGGCGGTGAGAGTCTCAGCCTCGACAAGGTGACCGGCGATGAACTTGATCTCGTTCTCCTTTGGCGCAATCTTCTTGAAAGCGTTGCCAACCTCAACAAGAGCCTGCTCCCAAGATGCGGGCTGGAACTGGTCGTCAACACGGATGAGCGGATTGACCAGACGCTGTGTGCTGAGGGCGTCGCATGCGAATCGGGTCTTGTCGTTGATCCATTCCTCGTTGACGTCGTCATTTAGACGGGGTAGAATCCTCATGACCTGGATACCACGGGAGTCGACGCGGATGTTGGAGCCAAGACCGTCGAGGACGTCGACAGTCTCAGTCTTGTACAGCTCCCAAGGACGGGCCTTGAAGGCGTATGGCTTCGAGACCAGAGCACCGACGGGGCAGAGGTCGATAACGTTTCCAGAAAGTTCGGAGTCGAGAGAAGTCTCAAGATATGTGCCGATCTGGAGGTCGTTACCACGACCAGTGGAGCCCATCTCGGGGGCACCAGCCACGTCGTTGGAGAAACGGATGCATCGTGTGCAGTGAATGCACCTGTTCATGGAAGTCTGGCGGCTGTCAGTATCGTGCTGGCACACCGCCCACCAAGTCTCCTACCTTGATCAGAGGACCAATGTTCTTGTCCTCAACAGCACGCTTGCCGCCGATCTCGTGGAATCGACCGCGGTCGGCACCGTACCTCATCGACTGGTCCTGCAAATCGCACTCGCCTCCCTGGTCGCAAATGGGGCAGTCGAGCGGGTGGTTGGCCAGCAGGAACTCCATGACGCCCTCGCGTGCCTTGTGGACAAGCGGCGAATCCGTCTTGACGACCATGCCCGGCTGCACCGGCCACGCGCACGACGCGACTGGCTTGGGAGCCCGCTCCACCTCGACCAGACACATACGGCAGTTGCCGGCAATCATCAGCTTCTCGTGGTAGCAGTATCGTGGGACGGTGCTTCCGGCCTTTTCACAGGCCTGGATGAGGGCGGACCCAGCTGTTCCGGGGCGTTAGGGCGCGCTCTGCGGCTGCTCGCGGGGTCAGTGAGGCGGCGTACCTTCGATTGAGACCTTCTTTCCATCTACGGGGGCTGTCAGCGCTCGCCATCGTGGGCAATGGGGGGGGGG